>JTDE01005832.1:29227-46456 GCA_014338405.1 Paragonimus skrjabini miyazakii
ACGGCTATGTTGTTGAAACATGCAAACAACCAGTGTCCGCAATCGCAAGACACATCCTAACCAATGGTCACGTCATCTATCCGGCTTGTGCATTCAGAATCTTATCACGTCATCCCAGTTCAAGATTCTTGCGATTTGCTGAGGCTGTCGCAATCAATCGACTGAAGCCGGCCCTGTGTGTTCAGAAACAATTGTTCGTGAATTTGACCCTACCCTGGACTTAGTGACCCTTTTCTAATCCATCAATCAACTATCCATCCTACCCACCCCTAACTGTTCGATATAAAACACCGTTTCATGTTATTGTAAATAATTTTACAGTCAACTTGTATCCTGGTGGAATGTACGATGCAGTTGACCGGTATACTGAAAAATGGTAGTCAGCGTGTTGTGAACTTGGGAAATTGGACGTTTCACATCATGCAAAATGGTAATCAGTTATGCATGGTCTGGTTACACGGTTCCCGTAGGGACGTGGCCAAAGGCAGACATTTCAGATGTGCACTGACTAGAACAAAATTTAACCAGGAGATATAGACGGGAAATGAATACGTCAGACAGACAGTGACCATCAATATATCAACTTATTCAAGCGCCATTAGATAGGGTCATATCGATATCAGTTGTTGCGTTTATATGTCAGAACTTCAACTGTTTAGAACCAGCTAATCATCCGAACCCCTAATGTCTAAACATAATTCATCATAGGTTATGTTCGTAGTCTCTTCTTCAAATGCCGGACATCTGCCGTCAACCGATACGTTACATCTTCACCTATACCTCAGATAGAGTCGTTTGGAATGAGCGGAAACTAACCCTAATTTCGAACACTTTATTACTACGAACTAGATCCGGTCACGTGTTATACATATCTACGTAAACTTGTTCGAACTCCTCACATTAAAATTTGATTATCCTAAAAGGAGTATGCACTGTTCAACAACGTAGTGATGGTATTCACCATGATTACTCTCTTAAATATGCTGAGAAGTTTTTATATGGCAGACGTCAACTGTTATGAGTCGGTCTTTTTGAGACCACACAAAGACTACAAGTTTTTGGTTCATCTTATCCTCCGCTGCCCTCATCCTCGAACGGCTGCGGCCACGGGATCTTCATCCTCCTGAATCCCGGTCTCAGCACCAAATGTTGTGAACTAAGAACGCGGATAGCACGAGGGTTATTTATCCAAGAAAGCAACACATGGACTAAACGATTAAACAGGACCACAATCAAAAATACTCATTTGCATACGGTACTCGGCGTATCGAATTTCGAAGTTCAGTAACGTGAAAATCCGACCCAACCCTATTCCCCCAAAATGTTTATCCCTGTATATTCTGCCGCCCCTTTTTCTGACCGTTAATTGGCCTTGACCTAGATGTTTTTGTTTTATCGCGTCAATTGACAGTTGTGCGAATAGCCAGTGACCGCTTGTTATACTTTGCTTGAGTGTTGGGTGCATCACTCTTTTGGAGCTCGGCTCATCCCTGTTGTTTTCGAACCTGGTGACTGCCTGAAAAAACGGTTGGGTATGCGTGTCATATTATGTGCTTATAGTGCATCCTTAGCCTATTTGGCATCAAGTTGTAATTATCTCCCGGAAACGATCTGTCGATCGAAATTGTTGAGGTTGTCTACTTATTAACTTTGATCATTTGTTCAATAAAACCGTGGCATTGTGAACCGATCATGTTTAGACCATTTGGAATCGTTGGTTTATTGCTACGCGTTGCTTAACGTCTTCGTGGAAGATCGTACACTCGTTTCAGACCGTCTCGGTTGTCACAGACGCCAATGCTCAGTTCCTTTACTTAGCAAGGACCACTGCGTGCAATGCTGCACTCCGATTTTTCTTCCTGTATTCTCCTTGCGGCTACTTTGATGCCAAAATATATGCTGTGTTCCTATTACCGAATAGCAGTCATGTGAGTAGTATATTACGATCGCTCATCCTCACTACACTAGTATGAGGAGTTTAATGGGCAACCCCTCCCCCACATAAATGTCGCTCAGCAAGTCAATTATTTCTGTGATTCCAACTTGGAGAGAAGTCCTAGTCAAGGGGTCTTTGATTGAAGTTAACAGACAGTAACTGTGTTTCCTATCGAGACGATCGGGCAACCTGATCATGACTCAAAAGCGAAAGTGGTTGGGCGTTCACATATGATAATTCGGTCGTACCTAATGTGAGGTCAATGGCGCGGTGGTAAACACGGTTGCCTCATGAACAGCGTGTCCGTGGTTATAGTCCCGGCAGTGGCGAGGATATGCACCGCTGACAAGCTCTAATGAGAACGAAACTCGACTCTATGGCTTGTTTTCTGAATTGGTCGACTGGAAATTCTATGGGGATGTGACAGCTACGAACAATTGTGAGTGGTGTTCAATCTATATAGTGACATACTCCACGTGGGAATTTATTGGATCGTTTTTTTCTGGCACACCCTCAACCGTACGGCTGGAATCCTAAGCCGCGAACGAGAAGTCGTTTATTAGAAACGATCTAGAAATTAAATCACAAGAGCTGAAGATATATGTGACATACAAATATCCGACAGATGTAGTCAGGACCTAACAAATTAGACGAGGGTAACTGCATACGGTAATTGGGTAGTTAGATCGAATCACGTTATATGAGCATGGGTAAGTATACGAAAATAAACAGTTTCGATAGAGTTGTGACGTCTATGCGTCCGAATTGTGCAACTTCAATCTGATTATGGAAATAATACAGATTTATCTATTCCACTTTGAATGTGTCTCGAATAATAGGGACTAAAATATCCCAGCTTTATTTTAAACAGCCGATGCTCCATTTCACCCCTAGATTTGCGCTATCTCACGAATGATACTATACTCGAACCTGAATCGATCGATCTTGTGCGGTTCGCCTTGTCTGCTTCGTTAGGAGATGCAGCACTAAGCAGAGTTGCTTCTTGGTCAACTAGACCATGAGAGTAGATATTTGTTGAGTACACTCTCAACAAGTGGAGCTGAAATGACTACGTTAAATCAGGTGAACCAATAGAGGTTATCGATAAAGTCAAATGAGAATTGGCGACTGGATTAATGATCGATTTACACGGAAGGTCACATGAACTTTCATTGTCAAGGTACCGACACACAATGTATCATTCAGTCCAGGTGAGTGAATACTCCATCAGTGCGTGTCCATAAAAGTGCAACAACCCTCAACAAGGACAGTGCATTTAACATAAAATTTACATATTTGATATATATGTGGAAGGAACGTTACAAACAATCTGTCCAACTTGGTCCAGTCTGTGCTAAATCTAACAAACTGTACATTTTGGATCTCGCTCGCTTGTAAAGCCCAGTTTTCGGAATTTTGCTGTGACTACTGATAAAAATTAACAAGTTAGAAGATCTTCGTGGTCCTCTTTACTAAAACGAGCATACTGTAACATTTTTAGAAATCTTTCCAGAGGAAATCTTTGTTTTTTTCAGTTACGTCTTTCAGTAACACTCTTGCATACACAACTGTTTACTACTTGAAGGTTCAGTTATTCTGGCTAATCTTATCGAATAAACTTCAGAAGCGCCCATGCTTCAGCATTAAGCAAGACATTCTGTGAGTTGTTTATGCCAAAGGGAATTCTCCAAACAAATGAAAATTGGCGTTGTAATTTTTTATCATTTTCAAATGAGTCGCATATTATTTTTCATCATCGAGTATACATATTCCAGCTCACCATTTGAAGATCTTCTATGGAAGTATTAAAATCTTGTCCGAAATTTCACATTCAGGTCATTTGCTGTAAGTTCTAGAAACTCACGGATGTTTGGAATACAGTTGCCCGAAATAATTTGATAGACAGCTTACTAGTAATTCGTTATTTTTTTACCATATGCAGACTAATTCGGGAACATCCATTACGCAACTGTTCATTTTTAGTCATCATTTGCATGTGTCATGTAAATCTAGTGGCCTGTTTTACGACCATTATCATTATCGCGCTTAATGGTTCGCAGAATCCAACATCTAGAAGTCTTCAATAGTCACTCTGTCACCCGGTTCATTAAATTCCCACATAGATGTGCGTTTCCAAGTTATTCCCTTAATTCTCATTCTAAGGGTCTCTAATAATGGAAAACGTATTGATGCATCATGAGTCCCATGATCACGGAAATCAATATAATCATTTCAAACCATGCCAAGGTCGTTTAGATATCGGTTTGCAATTAGGATCGTTCAGCTGAACAATGGAATGAATGTTGTTACTAGGGTAATTGCTTCTAACACATGATAGAAAATGACTTTTAGATCAAAACAAGTTTCTGCACTACAAACAATGCCAGTGCTGATATCATTAGTCAATCACTCCGTGAAAAGGTTAGTAATGAGCAGATAATCAAACTTCCTCAAAAAGATATAGTTCGAGTGACGCTCAGAAATGATTACAATCTTTGCATTCGCACAGATAATTCGTCCATTCTTTTTTGAAAAGATCCATTAGACTTGAGATTTTCACTTGGCCACACCTGAAGTTTGAACGCTCGTCACGCCTTCATGAGGTAACCGAGCAGGCCATTGCTCCACAAACTCTACACTAGGTACGATCGAAACTGGTATGCAAACACATGTGCCCATGCGTAATAAGCAGATCGTCCGATCGTCTCTTTGTAATTGATTATTAATTATGTGCAAGCTTTTAATCAAACTTCCTTATACTTACTCGTTATCTTATAATTATCAGTTTCTCGCAAAAAAAAGTATCAACGTGACTTTCAAAATCGTCACCAATTCCGGTATTTTAAAACCGTTTCCACGACTTGGGAATAAATCTCAAATGCTTTCGTTTCTTGCAGATTTCTCACCTGAATATGCAATTTTCTTGTAGAATTTCATGACTATCTAAATCTTCTAAATTTGGTTCCAGCGCCTGAAGTAACACGAATATGTGTGAACGAAAATTGAAATTCCCACGCGGATTACCTCACAGACAGTAAGAACTACTGACAAGCTTACACACTGCACGTACTCCGTCATGTGAGGTAACAATGGTTCAAAATTGGAGTTACGCGTTAGTTTACGCAGTCGAGTGACCACATCGCTGATCGACCAGGGCTGACACATAATCAGCCATTGGAACGTGCACATCAACCAGCTGTTCATCAGCTGGTTGTGTTTTTTTAATGAGCGGTCTATCCGCGATTCCGCGTTGTTAAAACCTTAAATCAACAAGCAGTCGGAAAAACCGATACGGACCAATCAGAACTTCACGAAACAGTGCACATGGTGATGTTCATTGTTATGAACTGAGCAGCTCTATATGTGATTGCAACTTCCACATCCAGACTGATGTACAATGGAACCCTTCCAGACAGAATTTCTACACTAAGTTTTCTCATGCCGGAAATCATCCTGCTCGTATTCGGATGCGATCAACAGTAAGCCTTAGAGGCCGTAATAGCGATAGAGAGCACTCGTAATTCAGTATAAGTACAAACTATATTGTTCTATGTACAAGCGGTAGTGTCATACTTAAGTGCGTGGACGAATGCGTCGTTGGCCGTTGAAGGCCCGACCAATCAGAACGCAGCATGGGTCCTAAAACGAGCGTGGAACACACAGACGGTCTTCATGCGTATACAACAGTTGCATATGTTTACACTTGTTTGGTTAATTTCAAGTTGAACATCACCCACAATTGATTGCAGCTGTCGCACTCCCATAGGCTTTCCAGTCGGCCCCTTTCGAAAAGAAACACTAGACTCGAGTTTCGTTCTCATTAGAGCTCGTCAGTAGTGCATATCATCGTCACTGCCGTGACTTGAACCACGGCCATGCTGTTCATGAGGCAACCGTGTTTACCACCGCGCCATTGACCTCACATTAGGTACGACCGAATTATCATATGTGAACGCCCAACCACTTTCGCTTTTGAGTCATGATCAGGTTGCCCGATCGTCTCGATAGGAAACACAGTTACTGTCTGTTAACTTCAATCAATGACCCCGCGATTAGGACTTCCTAGACAGGTCGAAATCTGCGATCTCATTAAACTTGCTAGGCGATATTTTTAGATTACTGATGAGTAGTCGGGGATTTGGTTAATTTCAAGTTGAACATCACCTATAATTGATCATTACTCACAAGCGAAAGTGGTTGAGCGTTCACATCCGGTAATTCGGTTGTGCCTGATGTGAGGTCACTGGCGCGGTAGTAAACACGGTTGCCTCATGGAAGCGTAGTCGGAGTTCTAGTCCCGGCTAGGGTAACGATGTGCACTTCTGACGAACTGTAACAAAAGCGAAACTCTAGTCTAGTGCTTCTTTTCGAAAAGGGCCGACTGGAAATTCTATGGACATGCGATAGCTGTGATCAATTGTGGGTGATGTTCAACTTGAAATTAACCAAATCCCTGACTATTCATCTGTAACTTGTCTGGTTGTTAGAAAATCATATTCACATTTGTACCATCAATCCCACGTTAGTTTAGGCCGATTAACGTCTAAGCAATTTTGGTTGTATGCTCACACTTGATCGTACATAAGCTTGAATTAATTGTGTACTATCAGTAGAGTGGTTTCAAACGCACACTATCTAATATTAACGGATATAATTGTGGTTTAGTCTGATAAAACGTTAGCCAAACGTTTGTTGCTGTAATAGGTTCGTGGGTTCGCAAATTGCTACATGAAGTGTTTTTCAAAACGAAGCGAAGTGCGTAATCCAGCAGGGTTCGGGACCAGCTCTACTAAGTCCATCAATGGCACAGCCTTCGCACACCTAGCCGATACTGATCCTTCTATTGGGTAACCTTCAGTGCTCTGTTGAACCATCCCAAATTCGGATGCAAGTCACCGCTGAGGCGATACCCGTCCCATTAGGCCATCTGGTTCTTGGTTTACACAATGCACTTGTTCCAGTTCTGCCTTTGTTGTGACCAAGGGTCACATCACCGGTCTGCATTTCCACAAAGCACCGATCTACAATTCGGTGACATAAAGGCTGTTGGAACTACAAATCACTCGTAGGTGACACTGGTGATTCGTTGTCTAAGTCAGTTCATTATAAATGTACGTAATTTTGAGATGCTTTGCATGACCAAGTGACATTTTGCTAAACCACTTTCCCTTGTTTACATATTGGTTCGCCTTCGTTGAACCAATAAGCCTGTTTCAACCAAAAAATATGTTCGTCACAGTTCCCTTCTATGGTTCAGTGGGAATTTTCATATGAAAGAAAAGTCGTTGTTTGCGAGTTTTTGTTGCTGTGCTGGTTGGTTTATAGAACAAGGGGACAGAAGCAATTGACAATCTCAAGATTGGATTAAGTAATCGAATGGCAGTGGCCTCGATAGTGGACAATATTCGCTGGCGAGCGAGTTTTTATTGATCCGGTGGAACCTTTTAGATAGTGGTGAACGGTCGATCTATGTGGACCGGATGATCGTTGTCAGTCAGGTGATTTACGGTGGCACTCGTGTTTAATTTTCTCTCACTTGAACCGATCCATGCTGGATGGTGTTCTTCGATTCTGCTGGACAAAGGCCAAGTCGTACGACCCAGAACAATCGCAAACGAACGAGTAAATTACCACAGATGAGTTGTGGATCATCACTTTATCCGTCAGATATAGAGTGATCAGCGGTGAACTGGTGAATGAGATTATCGGTCTGGCTACACTGAACGTTCTCTCAAACCGACGGATGAGTGATTCAGCTAACATATCTCCGTTGTATGGCAGTCGTATGAATATGGGCTTTTTATCAACTCCTTGAACCTTAACTGATGTTTGAACTGCCTACATATGTTTGATGACAAAATTGTCAGGGTAGCTATTCTTCTGTAGCGTACGGGTCACAAACTGTAGCTCGTGTTCCAAAGCATTTGCTGAGCAGATAATTCTGGCTCTATCCGCCAAACATTTGATCATGCTTCGTTTATATTTTAAGTTGGTAAAACTATGAAACCTGTTGTACTGGTCTGATCAAGTAGTCATACAATAAACGGAGCATTTCAAACTTCCATCAAGCCTGCTACTCAGACAGACGTCCAGGAAATGAAACGACCCATCTGACTCCAGTTCTGAGGTGAAACGTATCAGCGGATGTGTGCAATTGCAGTCGTTCAACATCTTAGCTACATTGACAAATGAACCTGTGATAGCGAATATACAATCAGCATAACGCCGGTAGAAAATCACTTGATGTTCAACAGTGCTGAGGACCATTCGTTCCGACTTCCTCACAAAAATGTCTGACAGCAGTATTCTTACTAGTGGCCCTACTGCCACTCCGTCAGTTTGCCTACAGACGTCACCAGTGCTCGTTGGTCTGATTACGTAACCGCCGGTGTGTTCTGCCTATGTAGTTGGCCCGGCACTCACACAAGAATTCGTGGATGATGTAATATTTGGCGTTGAGCGGTAGCGGTGTTTTCAGTGGTGGTGGTAGGATTCGAGTGGTGGTGAGCAGCATGACCAGTTGGGCTGCAAGAAACGTGTGCCCAGTCGCCGCGGTAAGATGGATAACATTTACTTTGGGAGCCGTCGAACACATCGTGGAAGGCGGTATTTGTTTGGTGAATCTCTCCACAAATGCGTTGGATAACAATTTTCTTTGGGTGTGATTCGCAATAATGACGTCTCTTTGTTCAGTGTTTCTCTCAAACAGATTTGTCTCGCGCCATATAACAAAGTTTTCACTAGACCCCACTTGCACCGGATCGGCACAAAACTGTGAAAATTCAGGTACTGTTCAATCCAAGTGTGTTTCCGGTAGACTGACCGCAGTACGGAGCCGTTGTTCTGGCGTTTCATAAGAATATCCGAAAACGCCAGGGTTTCATCCAGCTTGTGTTCACTAGTGAAGCTAATTTTGGAATTCAGCTTGTTCATTGAGTCCAGCATACTCGTTACCATCTCCTTGGTAGGGGTAAATATCAGTACATCACCGATATAATGCCGATAGAAGTGAGCCTGACTGATAACAGCTTCTGCCTTCTGCTCCAGGTGGGCAACGAAAATATCGGTTAGTAGCGGATCGAGTGAACTGCCTATAACAACACCATCGATTTGTGTATATCCAGTCCCTTGGAAGTAGAACTTTATGTTCGCTGTGTGTAGTAGCAGACGGCGCTCTAACTCAGACGTAAGCAACTAATGTGAGTCGAAATATTGCCAAATTATATCAGTCGTCTACATCATAGGAACATTTGTTAAGCAAAGAAGCGATGTCCAAACTGGTTATGTGTTTGTTGCTGCAGTCCAAACCATCTGGTAAATCTATTAGCTTGAGACTATTTTCCAGTTTTCCGAAACGTTGTTTATCTTACGAGCTGAAGAATTTGGGCCAGCCACTGTGCCAACTGTTGTGACCGCAAAAGACGCTTGGCCCGAGAATTCGTTTATTGCACAATCGCCCATATAGGTCATGTCAAAAATCAAACGTCAAACGCGTATACTCATTTGCAAGTTATTTATACATTCACATCCATCATTGTCATTCGCCTTGTTGAAACTTCTGCCGAGCGCGTACACACTATTTTGATAGTCTCTCCTTGTCCTCCGTCTTCCTGGTACTCGCAGCTTGCCCTTTTGTTCCTGAACGTTGCCTGTGGGTAACATACTACTTGTGAGTAGTATACTACTCACAACGAAACTGCCTGTCATACAACACCAACTTGTGTTGTGGTGAATTGCTCATGGATAGTGTTGGCCTCAAAGGTATATCAACCTTGTGGAGTTTGGGCAAGCCATACCATTGAGGAGTATGTCATCCTCTAGGTGTAATTAATTTTGCCATTCACTGCTCAATGAAGTGTCTTTCCGGCAATACTTGTACTTCCTTGTTAATGCGTCGTTCAATTTCAGTAGCATTGTCTGTCGAATTATTTTGACGACATTTGATTGTGTCATTTAATAATGGCTGTATCCATGATATATATAATCAGTCTTATCCATGACCACAACGCCGAAGCCATTGTTCGGGTGTATAATTATCCGATTTTCATAGGCAGAACGGGTCGACGAACGTATTCCAATTTGGGTTGGCAAAACGGTCATGGATACCACAATGCCTAACTCAAGTTAGAATGTGACAGGTCACAAGGAACCAGCGTCATGGATCGTTTGGCAGCTGTTAACATGTAGACCCTAATTGAACCTGCAGAAGACATCTCGGATATGTTGCGCAATAAAAATCGAAAGTTTCTCCGGTTCGCGGGGGCGATAGCAATTAGAGAATGGAGGCCATTCCTCTGTGTACAGAAAGACTTGTTCGTCAGTACCAAATTGCCCTGGTAATTGATGTGTATGGATGTGTGAGTGTGCGTGTATATTTGTGTTCGACAATTTTGTCGTTTGGGTTTACAATAGCCATTGAACTTCGCTATATAAACTCACAGACTGCAATATGTACCTGATGAGATGCGGCTAAACGTGTTCGACAGATACATTGTGCAAAAACTGCTTCTGACTTTTCTGTTCAAGTTTGTTACGGGGAAAATTTGTTTCACCTGGTTTTATTGCCAACGCGAACATCGTGAATTTTATTCACGAATTCAAATGTATCTCGCAAGCTGTTAACATAAATTTTCCTCCGAACTAATTTCAAGATCTTGACAATCTATTGTGCTATGACTTGATACGGTGAATTCTCTATGTCCAATGTAGGATGCAGGAGACAGTTAGGCTTGTGAATCTTTGGTAGCCCATACAATGCGACGAAGCATAGTGCCTGTACCTCTCATAAGTTCAAGTTGGACAATTGTTCTCTGAATCATTTCAGACTACAAATTGTCTGTGTCTCTATTGCCAACGTCTTATCCTTCTCTTTTGTCATTTTGTTGAGCTTAGTAGTAACTGCAAGAATCCCTTGCATTTTGTTTACATAGTCTGATTTATCCAGCAACACTATTCCAGTATCTTTGTCCGGTCGTGTTAGTAATACATGCTGCCGATCCCGCAGTGTACGTAATGCTTCGTGATATCTACCAGGTACTGGTCCTTTATAATACTTGATGAGAATTTATCGAAAACATGTTTGCTACACTTCATGTTCTATGATTGAGTATTAATTTTCAAAATAATTCCTTAATCTGTTGACCAAAATAATTTACTTTTTATTGAGCGATATGCTTAAAAAAGCGTCTTCTGTCATCAAATCTAACAGGTGATAAAACCGCCTGTCGTTAATTGTATAACCCATCCGAATAGTATATCATAATCCTTGTGAAAAATTTATTGTATTCCCTTGAGAAAATATACTTAATCTAGGTTGTTTGGTGACATTCTGTCATGAAACCGTTCAGATTGTTTTCAATATAACAGATATAAACTGTTTGCACTATGTATTACGAACAAGGTATGTTGGTTGCTTTCCTCCCTCTCTCTCCTGTCAATCAGATATTAGCCAGAAATGCAAGTCTCCGAAATATTACTATGAAGTTTAAATAGAAGTTCGGTAATCTGTTAACGAGCTCCGTCCCAGTTATTGGTTATACATTACTTACTACTGTTAACTTCTTAAGACAGTTTTTCATTTACTTTCGTGTGACTTGAAATCTACCGACGAATTTATTTAGTAAATGTAGTCAGTCGGTTTTAAGCAAAGGTAGCTTTTCGACCAATTTTTTTTCCAGAGATCAATAATCATAATTGTGGAATAAGTAGCAAATGCACGCGACTTGTCATTTCCCAATGATAAATAACATTAGTGGGAAGTTAGTGGAGACTTGGAAATCAATTCATTTGATTCAACCACAAGAATAGCTTCAGCTTTGCATAGCAGACACAGGTGCACACTCCTCAATAGTTTACTGGGTGTGCCTTAATTATTGGCTGGCTACAATCTGATGATCATCGTCAACCAGATGCGCTAGAAATGAGCAACAATGTCGGCTAGAAAAAGTAACATAGTCCATAATTTTAACTGTCTTAACACCCTCTCTGATTAGGTTACCGGTTACAATTCAACAAGAACGGATTACTTCTTCTGATTGTATAGAAAACAGATGTGATAAAAATAATGGTCAAAATGCTCCCTTTTCGGTGATGTTGCTGTTCTGTCTTGCCAATTCACTTCGTCCAATCCTCCAGATCGCTCCACAAGTATCATACCTCCAACATGTTGAGTGACCGGATACATTAATTCTGTTACGACTGCCTGATCCCTGGTCTTCCATATTCGATCCCAGTATATCAAAATGAACCCCCATTTGTCAGTCCAAATAACTTGACTTCATATGCGATTGATCCACCCACGGCTGCTCATTTTCCAGTCCAGCGTTGGATGTATATACGTTTCAATTAAAAGTTGAGACGATTTTAGGCCCTAGTAGCACATGTGCAGTATCGATAGTGAATTAACCGTAGGACTCTCGGACAGAAGTAGAGTATCTGTATTGGTTTCCGTCATGCTGGCATCCGCCTCCGGCAGGCCATTCGTAACCACTATGATTTTTCAACCGTTCTATTTACGCAGACACAACCTTCTTGTTCACCTTCACTATGCCATATTTACAACCTGGTAGTCTGTCAAAACTGTTTTGATTTATTCACGCCCGACGGTCAGTTGTTGACTCCAATAAACAGATAATGAGTACTGGGTTTCAGGTTTACATGACTTAGCCCCGTCCATATAAAAGACGCAGTATATGATTACAAATTATGTACTATAGTAAATTGGTAAACGAACGATGACACCAAGTAATGCGATCGATGTACACGTAAGTTGCCACTACAGTTGGACCACACGATGTGCTTTCCACAAGTAACTAACATGACCTGGTTTTTTCGTTCGCCATTACAGATGATTTTGGTTGTTTTTAAGTTTAACATTACCCACAATTGATCGCAGCTGTCGCATTCCCACAGACTCTCCAGTCGGCCCCTTTCGAAAAGAAGCAATAGACTCGAGTTTTGCTCTCATGGCGCAGTGGTAAACACGGTTGCATCATGAACAGCGTGACCGTGGTTCTGGTCCCGGCAGTGGCGAGGATATGCACTACTGACGCGCTCTAATGAGAGCGAAACTCGAGTCTAGTGCTTCTGCTGTTCGAAAAGGACCTACTGGGAAGTCTACGGAAATGCGACAACTGCGATCAATTTTGGGTGATGTTCAACTTGAAATCAACGAAATCACTGACTATTCATCAGTAATTTTGGTTATTCTTGAAACAATAGCAGTTTATTTTGATAGGTTTTGTCTCATATGTACAGTACAATCGGTAGGTCTGCTCTGAGTTTGGATAAAATGGCTAAAAACGGCTTTTGTTGGGGGTAAGATTGCGATTTGTGGACAACAGATTGAATACTGTATTGGTCATTTTAACAATCATGTATTGGTTATACTACTGGCAGTCAGATTTACAAGCATCTCCTGAGTGGAACAACGGTAACTAATTATGAGAGCGTGGCAAGCGAAGATTTGATTTAAATTTTGTAACACTTGTTGATTTACTCTACTGAAGGTGGTATGGCAGTCTCTTTGCTCTTTTTTTGTTCTTGTGTGATCGTGTATATGAGGTGTAAAATTTATGGTCTCTGAAGTCTATAATGAGCTACACGTACCTAAACGGGAATTGATGTAGTCGCACAATCCTGCATGGCACTTACACCATTTTTAGTAAACTGAAAGTCTATTTACTACTAATTAGCTCTATTCATTGATGACGTCTGCGTGAATTAAGCATGCTTGCAGTGTACAATCTCCATAGTGGCAACCAGTGCGACATTCACCATAGAGTTTGTTACGATGAGTCAAGTTTGTTCGATGTCGACTTCGGGAAACCTGAAGGTTAAAGTCCCCCTCGACGAGGAGAGTCTACCGCCGATCCATATTCACTGGACATTTCAGGGAGACTATTGTTAATTTTGTTTAAGTCGGCCGGACCCTAGAGTGAATCCTGTAATGCCATTTAATGCCAGGCTTTTTTCAAGCTAAGAGACTCGATTCAGTGCGAGTGATGAACTGATATCCTCTTGTTTCATCCGTTTCACTTACATGACAAGAAAATCAAACATCACCCTGACTCTGCCTTATTCTAGTTGAATTTCCACCTGATACTATTGTTCCATCTGTGCTAGACGAAGGATTCATCGATTCACCGCTAATGTAGTTACAAACATTAACTGAGAAGAGATTTCGTAAATACTTAACGTTTGGAAAGTTCGAATGCATAACTCATCATTTCTCACTACTTGGATATTCCTGCATTTTCCAGCGAAGACGGTGAATTACATAAAGTAAAACAAACTGGCAGGAGGGAAACTGCTGTGATAGACTTGACATTCAAAGGTTACCGATACAGTACCCTTTTTTCAGCTGTAAACTGATCACACGTCATTTGAATATGGACAGAGCTATGTAACATGTAGAAACGACGACTAGTTGAAAGGAGAGAATTAGGCCCTTTGATAGATGATGAGACCATGCTTTGAGGGCATGTAATACGACACAGTTAAGCTTAGCTATATTTTCGATGTAAACTAAAATAAAGGCTGAGATTCAAACTCCTCGTCATGTTATGTTACAACTTGAGCCTTTTGTAAAGACGTAATTCACAGCGATGCTCCATAAACATGTCGGAATAGATGGCTGGGCACCAAACAGATTTTCCTAGTTATGTGAGACAATTTCAGCACTACAACTCTTCCAGTCCAAGATGTCCTAGGTAACTGGGTCCAGATAAGCTAACTTCGCTTATGTTCTGCATCTGGCTAAACCACGTCCTCTCATTCTGTAGGA
The DNA here is from genome assembly GCA_014338405.1 of Paragonimus skrjabini miyazakii. Lineage (NCBI taxonomy): Eukaryota > Metazoa > Platyhelminthes > Trematoda > Plagiorchiida > Troglotrematidae > Paragonimus > Paragonimus skrjabini miyazakii. Next base: position 43,948 of record JTDE01005832.1, read on the forward strand.
ACCAACTAACCCATGTGTCTTTCGGCATACCCATGTTCGTATCAGCTGTGCGAACTTGTTAGACTTTGAAACACAGCTAACCCGCTTGGGACACCTTAAACGGACATGGAAACATCTTAAACTGGAAAAAGTACAGAATGTGTTTGGGTTGTGCCGGCGTGAAGCCAACGAAATTAAGCTGACGTCCATTTTCCATGAATTTCTTGCATACTGTATGCCCCACATTTCCACTAGATTGTCGAACTGTTAACCTGCTGAGGAAAGTCACTGACTTGCAATGCCCGTTTGGGTGGCTTGAGTGGAAATCAGTCAGAAGTTTCTCATGGCCAACAGGGTTTTAACAATTTTCAATCTATCCACCGGTTATTCTTTGTACAGTAGAACCTGATCGATTAAATCAGGCTTCTTGTCGTAATTTCCCTAAGACGATGTCAGCAACCAAAAAGCTAGGCAAAATTTCCATAGCAAATCCCGTCAACCTGTGTAAAGCCATCATCATTTATAGAAGACTGAGCACTAATTGCACACGATCGAATATGATTCTTGGATATCGTGACTGGTAGATATACAAAACATGGTTGCAACAGAAGAGTCATACAAAAGGTCGAATGCTTCAGTCTGGTTTACTTTAGTAGACGATGCCCGAATAACAACCGCCCAAAACCTTACGCACCGAGAATGTCAATTTAGTTGGTGGTGAAACGATAGAAATATAAATGCCAAACTCGCCTAACGAGCGAATACTAAAATCAACAATCCGGGCGACCAAACCAATGCAATTTCAAACAGACAGAAATCAAAGGAACATAGTTATGTGCTGGATACGTATGTCGCTTCAGAAATCGATAAGTATTCATGAATGCGCCGAGCGCTAGGTTTACACGTCTTATTCCTTCCTGGGCCAGAGATGTGTTCAAAACATCTGCATGAATCGGTCAAGCAGACCCATTGAACATCCGCTCTTAAAAGACCATATGCTTATGAAGTCTTTGAATCATTTGACCCAAGACTGTGTTACTGCGATTGCAAAATAATGCCGTATAACAACAGTGTTTGTAGTTAACTATGTACTTGTCTCTCCATCAACAATTCATTGTTCCATTGAGTATCCAATCCAAAGGCACTGTGGTTACCATGGTTACGTAAACAATCCTTTTGACAGTTAATGTTTCAAATCCATTGTCAGGACACAGCATAACAATATTTTCAGCGTTTTTCAATTAGATTAACTACACTATACCAATGAGGAAAATAAGAGTACGGTAAACTAGACACTGAAATTCTTTGTCTGATAAATCGAACAAGAACTAATCAGACACAATTGGAAAATGAACGAAAGTTCTGAAGGTAAATATAGGAATGTTGTCAGCAGGTAAAACATACGTCACGCAGAAGTCCTTCGCAGAATCATCGATGTTGAGTGATGACAGCGTCTCTAACTGTTGGATGATTTATGGAAGTTTGTTGAAGCGTTAGTGAAATCTTTTGGCACAGTGAACATAATATTCAGAGAGGCGCATAAATAACTACAAATTCAATAACTCTAAAGAGGAATTAATCGAAAATCATCATCATCATCATCAACATCATCATCATCAACATCATCATCATCATAACAGCCATGAGCCTGACCAAAAGATACTGTGGCTCAGGCCACCGATCACCTCAACAGTGACGTGGAATATCCTAGAAGAAAACGTCACTAAGAGGGTTGAAAATTATTGAGTGAAGACTAAGCGGAAGAACTAGAAATGGTATGAATACAAGTAGGTCATCGACTGCGGCATACCGCCATCTCGGATAGCGTCTCTAACCAGCGGTTTGAGTGATCACGAGAACCACAGCCAGCCAGGCGACACCTACCCACTTTGCTCAATGGAGCAGTCAGGGTCTTCACATTTCGTGACCACGTTGTTGCTGGACCACCACGTGGTTTCACCCAACTGTTGGTGGTCTCAGTATATGATGTCCTGTACGGTAAACGCTCAGCTGGCATACGGAGTACGTGACCCAACCATAGCAGACTGTGCAACGTAAGTAATTGACCAATCGATCATGCATCTCGAGCGTTCCGGAATACGCGTCGGCGAACTGCCACATTGCTCACGCGATCAGTCCATTTAATGTGGGCTAATTGGCGGAGATAACAATGGTCAAACACACTAAGCCTGTTGATATCTTCCTTGTGAACAGGCTACGTTTCCAAACCATAGAGCAAATGGAACGCACACAAGCATTATATACTCTTCCTTTCAGCGACAACCGAACGTCTCTTCGACGCCACAGATGACGCAGTTTGGCAAACGCAACTCGTGCCTTTGCAATCCTCGCTGATATCTCATCAGCAATATTACAGGCTGACGAGATAGTGTCACCCAAGTATGTGAAACTGTCCACAGTCTCAAGCGAATTAGCTGCAATAGAGAAAGTAGGAGTGGAGATGCCCCCAGACTTGAAGCAGCACACTGACAGTGCAAAGCGCATTCAATACAAACCCGCCCGGTCACTC
>JTDE01005833.1:0-10676 GCA_014338405.1 Paragonimus skrjabini miyazakii
TGCATGGCTCATTTGCATTCGATTGGACACAACAGTATGGAATGCGCTTTGAACCTTCAAAGTGCAAAGTGTTGCTTCACGACTGGGGCACTTCATTGCAGGTAATCCGCTTGAGACTGTGGACAGTTTCACATACTTGGGTAGCACTATCTCATCAGCCTGTAATATTGCTGATGAGATATCAACGCTTATAGCAAACACTCGAGTTGCCTTTGCCAAACTGCGTCGTCTGTGGCGTCGAAAAGACGTTCGGTTGTCGCTGAAAGGAGGGTGTATAATGTTTGTGTACTTTCTGTTTTGCTCTATGGTTCGGAAACGTAGCCTGTTCGTAAGCAAGATGTCAACTGACTTGTGTTTGAGCACCGTTATCTCCGCCACTTATTCACAGTAATTGGACTGATCGCGTGAGCAATGTGGCAGTTTACCGGCGCGTTTTCGGGAACGCTGCGGATGCACGATCAATTGGTCACAGCACAGCTTGCGATGGTTGGGTGACGTACTCTGACATGGATGTGATTCGAATAGACAGCGTCGTTAGGAGATGCACCTCCTAACGAACTTGAATAGGTAAAAACTTTCCCCGTTAATGTCTTTCAAATGTAACTAGTGAGCATGTCTATTCTGGCATCGGGTTGTTGAATGCTAACTTGGGGACCGGGAGGAATGCCGTGTAGTACTTTCGATGTGACTCCTGTCGCCGCCGGCGTTCGTAGTTTACCGTGAAGGCTTCTTGTTTCCATCGCTTATTGCATTGCAAAATTGTCATGCATGATTTGGCGGTTGTCGAGATGTCTCTGATTGTGTCCATTTACCGATCAATGTAATCCTACTGAAATTCACCAACTGACTGTCAATTCTGTTAGTATTTTTACTCGACAGTTTACCAGACCTTGTATAATCGGAAGCTATCTACACGCTAACGAAAATGAATCAAGTAGCTCTACACACGATTAGTCGGGTCTGCGGAACCCAGTTTCTGTTGTGGATCTGAAATCTCTTCAGTTTGTCCAATCGATCAGCCTTCATACGTTTTTCTTCTCTGCTGTATCAGATCCAGTGCTGGCCGAATCAATGACGAACACTGAATACGATCTCTCCATTTTTTGTCGTTTGTCTAAGTTCCGGTGTGCATGAACCGAGGCGACGTACTCACTATGGCAACACTGAGACCACAGATGTTGGCTTTAACACGGGAATTACCGGGGTGAGTTCATCGGCGTGTCTGTTTACTATTACAGACACTTCAAAACGCGTCTTGCCCGGTTGCTCATCGCATCAAACCGAATTGGCAGCCTGGCTGGTGAGTCGTCCACCCATTATCTACTCACCCGAATGGCCGCGAAATGGATAACTATCATTCTTGTTCTCGATGTATTAATGCGATGTGCGTACCCAACAGGTAATGTGAACTTTGCTGTATATTCAAGTGTTTGCACTGTTCATGCTGACTTGATTTCAAAAAACTTGCTTTTTATTCGCATTCTGTCTCACAGATGTTTCTATCAATCAAATTATTGCAAGTCAGTCGGCGATAAACACGTGGATCATGACCACATCGGACGGTTATTTGTTGAATAGTGTCTCCGATCTCATAAATTCAGACCATGTGAACGAAATTATTCGCTTACAAGAGTCTATGCTACAAAAATTTGAGAAAACAAACGAAATGCTACGCACTGTTTGCGAACTATCCGTGCAGCGACACAGAGTACTATCCAGCGAGTTTGTCGTTCACACTCAGAAAGTACAAAAGCTTAAGAAGGAGCTGGAAAACATTTTCAAACGGATTCAAGCTTTGAAGTGTCTGTTTAGAACGAGTTATCCACAGGAAATGGAACAATTCAGCCAGCATCTGACACAACCTGATTCCGATGAAGAACGTCCGGCAGCTATTTCTTTGACGTCGCAACATGGTGTGAGTTCTTCCAAAATGGAAACACTTTGCGAGGAGGCTCCAACTGAATGATCTACAGTTCCGAACAGTTGCTATCCTGTCATTTTGTTGTCTACTTACTTGACCGTGACTTTCATAATTTACTTCTTATTTGAACAATACAGGTTGCAAGTACCATGCTGTTTTTGTTGATTTGGTTTCCGTGAACCTATTTAGATGCCCTCCAGCGTTTTCTTCTGTTTCAGGCTTAAAAAAATGATGAAGTTGGCAATACAAGTCCTACACGGTCTAAATCAGGAACTGAAAAATACCCGTTCATTCTTATCCTATATTGTCCGCGAAGCTGCACATCTCACTGTCGTTGAACCCCGTGCAAAGCGAATAGTTGCTACTGGCACTGTGGTCTGTGTATGTCTTTTTCTGCTTCTATTTACTTGTAATTTAAGCAATAGGTGAGTACCAATTTATGGTAACTTTCTCATTAAGCACTTCTCTCATACGTTTATACAGTCTGGCTCTGACCGCATTTACGCATTTGGTGATATTCGATCTGTTATCCCTTATTGTGGCTTTAACCAGCGTATGGGCCTCGAAAAAATCACCTTCTCTAGATGGCTATACGTTGGGCTACGAACGTTTCGAAGTGGTTGCTGTCTTCTCTGCAACTATTTTAGCGATTTTATCTTCTTTTTTCGAAATCAAAGAAGCTGTGGAAAGAATATTTGAACCCGCAGAGGTACGTCCTGTTTTCATTTGTCCGTGAATTCATGTACTAAAACAGATTTTCTCTACTCTGACTAGGTCAGCTCAGTAGTGGGTTATGAAAATCCTGTCTCAATTGTCAATATTTAAACAGCCTAACACTATTCGGCTTAACTGTGGCTCAGTGTGCCACTGGACTCGAATTAAGACGTGGTTGGTTATCAGATGATCGAATTTTTGTCGCATTATTGTTACATAGTGGTATTCTCCGTGATGCCCATGTTGCGATCACAGTTTGCTACATAGATCACGATGCAAGTGCAGGGTGATGACAGTGTCACATTCCATTTTTCCAGTAAGGCCAAATGAGATAGTTCTAATCGTTTGGCTCCACAAACGGTCATTTTCTACGATCACCGAATTTTTCGTTTACCTGAATGATACTGATATTTGACACTCTCCGGCTGGTCAGATCTTCACATTATTGAGTCTAACGCGTCAGATGCCGTGTGCTTGTGATTTTGAACAATGGTAATTCGCTTCATAAATTTGTCGATTCTTGTTTGTTCCGTTCTACTTCTGATTTTCGTATCCTCTGTTATCGTACCCACAGGTCAATGCCGGCTTATTGGTAATCATGTGCCCTGTAGCTTTCCTAGTGCATGTGCTTACTATTTATGGGATCGACAACCCAGCCTTCGACCATGTGATATTAGCTAGCGGTTCCAGTTGGCTTCAAGTAAGTTCCACATCATTTGAACTGCTTATTGAGTTTTGTGGGTCGATCTGAGTGAGTGCTCACAAGAGATTGTAGCTGAATGACTAAATGTGTTGATTCAGTTGTATCTAGTGTGAGGACATGTGATATGACTTGTGTTATTTTTCAAAGTGGGGTTACCTGAGCTGTTTAGCTGACTATGAAAGCCGTGTTCAACTTATACAAACCTATTTTTTCATTGAGATGAGGTTCCTATAAGCCATATATCGACTGTTCCACAATTTTGTGTCTGCCTCATGGTTGGTTGCACAGGCACATGCATACGCTTATCGCACGGACAGACACAGGTTTCCAAAGTGTTTGTTTTGCAACATGGCAACGGTATTTGCCATAAACTGATGTATATGTGATTCACTCTGTTGTGGTATAATCGGACGACTTCAGGCTCGCCCGAGCTTTCTTGATTAACTCGTGGGACGTACACGCGTTCACCTCACTGTCAGCAATGCGATCTTTTCTCTAACAGAACAAACAGTTATAGATTATTAACATGAGCATCGTGTTTTTTTAACCTATTTCTATATGCCGTTCACTTGCCGGACGGATTGCTCGGAAAACTATGTGGTGTGATCAACATTAGCATTTTAAAAAATTCTCTGTGACAGAGCACATACTTCGCTCAATTCAGTCTGCAAGCTAACGTTTTCAAGCAAAGTATTGCTATCTAATGTCTTATCTTAGGGTTCTGTTAAATGTAAGTAAAGCCCCGTGTACAGTACCAATAAGTGAAGTGTGTTTGGCGGTCTCCTATATAGAACCCTCATTCATCTAAAGAACACAGTCCGTAGATTTCAGTCTACGGGGTTGCAGACTACGTTTGATTATATGTCAACTTGATCTTTGCTGACAAGTCCCACGATAATCATAATATCTTAACAGTCTGTCTCTGTGTAAATTCGGTAACATCCACACAAATGTGGGTGTACATATTAGTGTTCGGCATCCATAGGGTTTGACCTAATCGATGGAGCAGCCGGTAACCAGACTAAAGGGGACGTAACTTACCACAAAACACTCACTAATGAATGACCGTTCTGTTGGTCCTACAGCTTCCCTTAATATTCTAGCGCACTGACAAAAAACAGTATTTACCAAAGTTGGCCGAAGTAGTCATTATTGATCACCACTGGACATTACCCAAAAGCAGGTAACAGTTGCATTCGGATTACCACGATAAACATCATAAGCCTATAACCTTTTCATGATTCAGTCGGATTTGTTTTAACTTCATTGTGATTTTTGGCGTACATGTTGTGTGGTCGTTGATGGTGCAGGAGGTCATCAAATCATTTTACTGTTCACACTTTTTGTTTGCTCTATTTGGATTCCAAATTTTAACAGTGCTCAACTACCACTCGACTTTGCAGCAGGGGACTCGTTCTTTGTACTGTTTTGTTGCGCGGCATGTCATCCACAGGAACATTTCGACTTTCATAAAATAGAGGCGAATCTTTCATGGATTGTCACGTTTGCTAGAGCGCCACACTTGTTACTATAATACCGTCGTTGTGTTCGTTTAAATGATACTGGTGGGTTCGTATTACCCAACTTATCCCTAACCCGAAATGCTGGTTTAGTTGATCAGCACAGACAAGGCCGTACATTCTCACCATTGCTCATTAAGCATGTCACTTATGGTCTACAAGCCAATCAAGACAGTCGGACAAACAGTAAGCTAGTGTCATCATTATCTACTCAGATAACGGCATTTCAATCACGAAATCCCTTTTTTCTGTATTGAGCTGCACATACCTATACTTGAGTCCATATTGTATCTACGTGTGCGTATCCACACATTTACTCAACCTTGGAAGTGAACGCATCCATTTTGAGGAACTCAACATGTGCACGTTTTTTTGAACAGCAGTGCTGTGAAAATAAGGGTATGGTGAAATGGCAGAAATGGAATGCAACCCGTATACAATAGCTTCATTCGGTACTCGTTCATCCAGTTTGGGTTTATTTACGTGATTGCATTCTTTCTGTTGCACGTGGACTGTGCAAGCTAAGCAAGCGATCTTTTTGAAATCACATTTCACAACGGCCATGAACCCGATCAGAAGGTACTGTGGAGGTGTCCGTTGCTCACCGCGACAAAAATCAGCAAAACAATGTTAGGCGTAAGAACCAAAACTCGTACGATTGTCAACATGCTGTTGACTGCGAAATATTGTCCTCTCGGTTATTGTTTCTACTCACCGTTTTGAATAATCCTGAGAACCTCAGCCAGGCAGACGGCTCTTATCCACTCTTCACAACGGAACAGTCTTCACACTTCGTGACTATGTTGTTGCTTGATTATCACGCAGTTTTACTCAATTGCTGGTGGTCTCATTATACAGTGGTGGGTACGGCAAACGTTCAGCTGGCCTGCGGAGTACATAACCTTACCATCGCACGCTGTACAGCCAATTGATCGCGCATCCCGAGCGTTCCAGGCTACGCACTGATGAACGGCTGAGTTGCTTACGCGACCATCTCACTTGTTGTGAACTAATTGGCGGAGACAACGATGGTCAAACACAGCAGGTGTTATGTTATCTTTGTCGGGAACAAGCCACGTTTCTGAACGACAGACTGGAATGGAATGCACACAAACGTTATCTATCCTTCCTTTTAACTACTGCCGGACGTTTTTTCGATGCCACAGATGATGTAGGTTGGTGAAAGCAACTTTCGCCGTTGTTATTCTCACTGATATCTTATCAACAATGTTCGATGCTGATGAGATAATGAAACTGTCCACAATCTCAAGTGGATTTAGTGTAATAACTAACGTGGGAGTGGGAATGTCCGTTTTGATGCGGTACTTTGCACTTTGAAAGTGCGAAACACTACACAAACCAGCTCGGTCATTCACCTTTGGTAGAAGGACTGAGCAAGCTTATCTCATCCGCGTACTCCCTGTCGGTCAGTCTAGTTCCAGAAAGAACCTTAGCACCAAGCTCGTTGGATTCCTCGGGCGGACCTTCCATAATTTCATGAAGATCAGACACCCATGATCAACAAGCTTATAGCTGTTGTACCAATAAACCTGCAAGCCTATCCTAGTCTTCTACGTCCTCTGCGATTTTTATTTTTAAATTAGCCTAACGTTTTCTTGGAGAGAGTAATTACTTATTCATTAACTTTGTGTTTGCAGCCATCAATTGTAAATGAATCATTTTGGCAGTAACGAAGTTAGTGTGTGCTGTGCTTTAAGGATAAAAACTTCATGTCTCACCCTTATTTTTAGTTGAAGCTTGTTAATCAGATCAAGTACACGATTGTTGCTGTTTTCTTTCGGAGTAGCTGTGCAGTAGAGACGATTCTTGAGACAAGGTCGTTAAAGCATGAGAAAATTGATCTGATGAGTGCCCTTATCATCATATAGTACTTAGGGGATTTGTTTCTGATAGCACGTTCCTCACAAACTGAACATTTTGATTTAAATCACTTGAGCACACAGACGCCTGGGGATTCATGTGCTCGGTTTTCTCCGTCTTTTCTCCCTCTTTTTCTTTCCATAACTAAAGGTCTGCTTTAGTTTGTTTGTATGCATGTTGTGTTCTACGATTGTGTGGCATTAGTCTTGACTGTCAACGTGACGCCATCAATAGTTTTGTTGGTGACATTCGCGTATGTTATCTTAAACATTCTAGCTGTTTTCCCTTGTAAAAAGAGATAGCAGCCTTTCTGTTTGTCCATTTTCATGTGAACGGCTAACATTCCGGAAGAATCTACGTATATTGAAGAAACTTCTTCGGTGTTACATCCGTTGCGGTTTTACAGCTGAATGTATTGTAGCGAAAAGGCGTTCAGTAAAGCACAATCTTTATTGCCGTCAACAGTTGTGTTTCGTTTTTCAATCCGTTGCATGCCGCAATCGCCTCAAATTCCGACAGCCACTCTTCCACGTCTCCATCCGAAAATTGGTTTGGCCACGGCAACTTCATTGCGTTGTGTTCAGGACACGGTGCCAGTGTAGCGAAAAGGCGTTCAGTAAAGCACAGTCTTTATTGCCCAACTCGCTAGTTCCTAATGCCGTCAACAGTTGTGTTTCGTTTTTCAATCCGTTGCATGCCGCAATCGCCTTAAATTCCGACAGCCACAGTATGACTCCGTCATTAGGGTGTACTGTACAACTTGACGATCGTTGTCTGACTATTTCTGTTGATGACGTTCGTATGATAGTGTTTCATTTTTACAGTCCAAATTAAACGAACTTGACAAACAAGCCAACTCGGATCGTTTGTCGGCTATTTTTACGTAGTAATCGCCATTCTGGTCCATTTCTACAGGTTTTTCGCTGTTTGCCTGTCGATTCTCACCATCTTTTTGTTCCATTTACACCACAGGAACACACAACTGATATCAGTCGGACCTTGTGTCGTTTCATCCCAGGTCTAGCACGGGTTCTACTTCCTCGAGTTAATCCGTTTGCGCTTGTGGGTGTCGGCTCGTCAAGCGTAGTGCTCGGTGTTTACTGGTTGATGCAGACACCAACAGATTCGTCAGATCTGGTCGACCCATTACCGGACACACTCGGATGTCTTATTATTTCTCTGATGCTATTCGGAACAATGATACCGATGATGTTGTACAGGTGGTTAATTCCCTCACGTGTATCCATGATGTAGTTCACTTTGTATTTTACTATGGTATTTTCAGTTGACTGAGAACTCTCTAAGTTACCAAGATAACAGTGACCGGATGTCGGAAATTCTGTTCCATACCAGCTGTGTTATGGTATTGACATTCATACTGCTCGCAACATGGCAATAAGAGTGGTCGACCATGTACTGAACCACCACAGTTCGATCGAAGCAGATACTTGTCGATTCGGTTGCTTCATGTGAAAGCTTCTAATCCATTTAATGAGAAAAATTAGTGAGTACTGCCTGATAAGACAAGCAAAGTATGTGATCGTAACCTTTCAATTGCTACTTTTCCTGGTTCGCGAATGTAGCAATCGCCAACCAGGCGTTAGTGAGGTAACAACTTGTCGCAGCGACCTCATGTGTAGACTGAGTTCGCTTCGTTGGATTTACACATTTGACGACGTTGACCTCTTATATTGTTATTGATTATACATAATCAGAGAACGACTCAGTGGAGTTGGTCGCACAACAATAAAACTTTCGATTTATTTCTTCCAACCTTTTCATAGTGCTTTGTACGGGAGTAGGCTACGTTCCGTCATTTCATGGAAAGTAGAGATTGCTACAACAACATTTCACCTTTTTACATGTGGATATTTAACTAATGAGCGTAATGGTCATACTAAGTGCTCAACAGCGACACAACTGTCACAACATAAAATTCACATTGCAGTGAAAGAAATAGAGTCGATTGCTGATCTGCATTTCTTTTGGATCTGTAATCGGCCTGTATTTATCCTGAAGATAACCTTGTGAGATAGAGGACTGAAATTTTACAAACAGAAATGTACGCAAACATGTTTAATGGCTTGGCTGGTACTACTATGTGATACACATGCAGTGAACTTGTTTCGCAGCTTATAGGACAAGTGAAGGAGTCCTGTAAATAACTTTGTCAGAGGTGTTGAAGTGCTTAGAAACGATATGGCCAACGATGTTCGATTGAACGTGGCTAAAGATCCGGAGAACAGTAGAGTCAATGAAGTATCAAAACTCAGTTCAGTTTATTCTCACCACCTCACGATGTTTAATGGTTTAAAAAGGAAACCCCTCATTATGGAGGGAACGCACAGGTGTCGGAGCTGGCAAGTATACAAAAACAATTTCATCAAGCACTTGTGACAAAACATGTTACTGCAGTATGGGCACGTCGCTCGAGCTGATATTGATTGGACTAATATGTTCTCGTTCTTTATTTGATGCTTTTCAACCGCGATACACTACTGCTTTCATTTAATCCATAACAAATTGTTCCATCTCTTCATTTCAATTGAAGCGGTCGTATTTTGCTACAAACCGTGCCGGCGCATCTTGTTGGTCCTTTGGACAAAGCATTCCGTGAGGCTTCCACCATCGACGGTGTTTTGGAACTGCGTAACGAGCACGTCTGGTCTGTAGGTTTTGGCAATCTGGCGGGTAGTCTGTACGTACGTGTACGTCGGGATGCTGATGAACAACTCGTGCTGGCCCACGTGACTAGTCGATTGAGTAACTTAGTGAAGTATTTGACTGTACAGGTAGGTAGACATTTCCTGATCATTCGGATTTTAGTAGATTTTTATCATTTTCGAGTGCATTTCGATGATTTTTAGTCGTAGGTTGAATAAAATATATTTAATAAGGGGGACGGAGTAAATGATTGTTTGTTCTTATCCACAGTTTTATTATCAAGGGTGCTGTTCGAGGTTCGGAATTCTTAACCTACTGTGCTTTTTTTACTAGTCTAAACAAGGATTAATTCTGTGGTTAAGTGAAGTTTTGGTGAAGCAACGTTTGATGAATGTCCTGTTCGGTCAGTCTGACTAAATTGTTCATCATACTTTCAACTTCGACGTTATTTGCTGTGAACTCCCTGAGGAGTGCTCTGACAGCATGTTTTTCCTTTAGAGCGACGTGTAATTTTTGGTTCATACACCTTGCAAACAAGTAACTGAGCTATAAGCGCAGGTAAGGCTCCTGGTAGGTGAATTCGATCTACAATGGCCAACTTCTTGATTAACTTCATTTCTCTACGCCAGGTCATCTGCCCTTCATGCACACCAATCGGCCGCAGCGTTTGCAAAAAATGCTCGGTGTAGCAGACGCCTAGTTGGCCTCTTTAGTACGTGGCCTAGCCACCTAGGTTTTTGTGAACCTAGGGATTGAGCAGAAAAACTCTTGTCAGCCAACCAAATGTTCGCCTCCTAGCCTCTTCGTTACTTATTCGACCGAACGCAAACATCGATGGTCAAATACCTGAGCGACCAAGCTTCGCAGCCGTATGTTGGCACAACCCTCACAAGCATCTTTTACACGCAAACCTTAAGCCTCAGAGAGATATACCCTTGTTGGCATATATGTCTCAGATTAGCGAATACTGAAAACACGAACTCCTATTCCATTCCCCATACGTCCGCCACTGCTGGTGCAACTCCCTGAGTTTATAAATCCGTCCAAAACCTCCACAGTTTCATTATTCAACAACAAATTCACGTAGTTACCGCTGTCTTGCAGAAGTACTTTGAATTTTTTGAGGATACAAAGCACATTACGAAATGTTTAGCAGAGCACGAAACATCATCATCACAACAGCCATGAACCTGACCAAAAGGTACTGTGGCTCGGGCCGCCGCTCACCTCAACAGTGACGTGGAATATCCTAGAAGAAAACGTTACTAAGAAG
>JTDE01005833.1:14422-25712 GCA_014338405.1 Paragonimus skrjabini miyazakii
TTGATGTACTCGAAGCTACACGAGGCTTTTGAGAGATGACAAATGTTTTTCGACCGTATTGGATAATATGCCGGCGGTCACGGTCAGCCGTTGGACGAGCAGAGTGCTGTTTGTTTGAGGGTACCTTTTCTAACCCCCTTCTTCCTGATATGGAAGACAGCAGTGCCGTAGCTATGAAAGTAGTTTTGCTGTATGCTCCTGGGATCGTGCCTCACTACCTAAGCACTCCTACACGGTCAGTAGTGCGACATACAATCCTATGAATTTAACTGCTTTTCGTCTGACTGCTCCCCTTTGGCCTGTCTGACAAGGTTGCACCTGGAAGGACCGGAGTCCTAGTCAGCATAGCCCGCCGGATCAAAACAGTACACAAGCCCGACCACCTCGCCAAGGTAGCAGTATAGGTCGGGAGCACGAAACAGTTTCTGGCAATATCTGTATTGCTTCGAAAGCATCCAATAACAGGACCTTGTCGTTACAGTAGTAGGTATCAGTCAGTCTTCTACCGCTGGGGAAATTTATGCCAGCATTTAGTGAGTATCGAAGATGGTCCTCCGCTATTTCGTCTACGACAAATTTAAACAAAAACGATGAAAGTGGACAGACTTGACGTACGCCACTCTTTGTACTGAAACTGCTAAACATTTCACTGCAAACCCTAACCTGAACTGAAGTATACAAATAAGGTGCCGACAGTATGTTCACATACTTGGCTGGCACACCACTGCGCTTAAGTGACTAAAAATATGGATCGGTCCGCTGAATCGAACGCACCTTTATAATCGAAGTAAACGACAGTTTAAACCACTGAATTTCCTTGATCCAGTTCACCAATAACGATAGAAGACATACATCGCGAGATGTTAACATTTCGTTTACTCTCTCCAGTCACGAACGTAAAACATTAGAATATATATGACATGCGGATAGCAACAACAGTAGAAACAATCAACGATTGGGTTTACACAAAACAAAGACTGTTATCAGTTCCAGGGCAGACAAACTGCGTGAGTCAACAGTTTATGCACACACAGGACCGAACGGCGAGTATTGATTAACATTGCCTCGGAGAAGGCAGAAAATTTCAGATTCCGATCGCGCAACAATACTTGAAACCAGTTAGTAAGGTCAACAACGTGACCTGTTTCCATGATGTTTTGCAATGAATGAAGTCGGATTTCGTCTCAATCGTTCTGTTGCCATTGCGCGCACCAACCACTTAAGCGTATGTTCAGCCACTCTTTGTCGTAGGCACCGATCGGTTCTGCCGATGTAGACGTCACCGCAAGTGCAAGTGAACTGATAGATCACATGTGAGACAGAACATTTCGGTAGGTCACGAGTATGAGTAAGCTGAGCGACACTCTCAGTTGTGAGTAGCAGCCGCAGGGTATGTACGAGTTAGAGTAGACTGTAATTTTTGACTTACGTCAGTTGTGATATAGTCACCTTTGAAAGGTAGGTTCAAAAATACCTGCTTATTAAGGACCGTACTCACGACAATCTTGATCGGTCTTTTCGGGTTGTGAATGTCGATGAACTTCTGAGGATATCCGTTTGCGAGCAGCACTTTCTTCAATCTCTCCTCCCCTCCTTCAAACAATCCTCGGTACAGTTTTCCCGGGCTATATGAAACAGGGTTCGCATAAGACCTCGTTTATAAGTAATTGGTGCAAAATGAGAAAATTGCAAATATTGACCGCTGGAAGTGGCCTATTCTATCGATGTTGACTCCTTGTTTACAGACGTTCCCCTTCGAGAAACAGTTGACTTTTTGTGTGATTTTATTTCCTGTCAAAATTTACCTTTTTGTCTCCCAGTGGATTATCTCGAGGAACTTATACTTTTGTGTACAGAGAATATCCGTTTTGATTCTGCAGGATCATCTTATAAATAAGTTGATGGTGTAGCAGTAAGTGGTCCGTTGGGCCCAACACTTGCAAATATATTTTTAGGAATGATTGAATTAAAATGATATGATGCTATAGATGGTGCCAGCCTCTATAAGTGATATACGGATGATATTTTGATTTTTACCACCAGTATTCATTTTGTTGCACCTTTAAACCTTTTTAATCCCGTTCATCCTAATCTTTCTGTTTCTCATGAAGAGGAAACAAACAACAGTTTATCTTTTCTGGACATTTCACTTACTGGACGGCAGGATGGTTCACTACAGCGCACAGTGCACCTCAAGACCACTCACTTCGAGCGAGCAATACTTGCGTTCTCAATGGCTTTTACTTTTAAGTGCTGAAATTAACAACTAGACCGTTGACTTCATCACCATATCTATTTCCAATCCAGTTTTGTTGGTCGCAGTCAAGTTTGCAGCGGGCTGAAACATAAAACATCCTAACTTTAACCGTATCTCGTTGGCTCATTCGAATGCTCTGGACAAAATCAATACGGACGCTTTATTGTAATTTCTTTCTATTTAAATGATAGGTTTATAAAGACGACTGGACCCGCACGTCTGCCACGCTGAGCTGGCCACCCGCATCGGTCGCGGTTAGCAACCTATTGCCCATACGGCCACTCAATCTGAAGGAGGCCCATATGAGCGCGAAAAATCACATTCATTCCGTGTACCAAACGCACACAGCAACAAGTCTGTTGAAACCGAATGCGCCCAGTTCCCAGTATGCTGATGGAAACGTGAAAAATCAGTGATAACTACATGCTGTGATTTGTAATGTATTTTCTCTTTAGACAAATAATTACACAACTGTGGCGTTTTTTTATGTCGTTCGGAAGTAGTAAGAGAAAAAACGAACGTTCTGTAATTCAATATGTACACCGTTGATAGAACTTGCGGATTAGTCGCTAACCTCAGTTTTGTTTAACAAGACTGCCGACAGGAACGACAGAGGTGGATTTGGCGACGTCCGGATTTGTTTGACCAGTAGTCGTGTTCTCCGGGATTCCAGCGTCCCATTTGCTTCGTTTCTTAGGTTCTGGAGGGGCAGTAGTGTAAAAACAAGTTTAGAGTAATGGACATTTAGTTTTGCAAGTACGAAAACGGATATCCATATGCGATAAAGTTCAATGTAAACACATTTTATTGATAGACAGTACCACATCTATGTGATACAATCAAATTAGGTGGCGATGTTTTTAGGATATAATACAGATTGAACAGATCGAAATTGGCCACACTATTGAAATATGCTTGTTTGTTATCGTTTCGATTGTCAAAAAGATGCTAAAAGCTCATGTCTATTTTGGGGTTACTGGCTTTGTTTATGCCATTCCTAAGATTAACCAACATTGATGCAATTGCAAACGATGTGCAATCGAAGTCAATAGTGAGCAAGAGCTTTAATAAAGCATTAAAATGATAGATGTGATCTGTACAGTACGGTGTTGTTCACGTTTATGGTCCGCTTGTAGCGAGCCACTGACTGACAGCTATGACGACGGAAAAACATCAACTGTAGCACGCAAGTCTTACGTGAGTTCTACGTTGCTCTAAGGTCCGAAGGCAGTTAATCTGTGTAGATGCACGCAGACTGTCGGTGCTCCACGAGCATTGTCTGTCGTAAAGTCACAAAGCATCTGTTGCACCGAACACTGTTTAACGAGACTGTTAGCAGTTCGAATAAATCGCATGTCGATCGTTTTGTTTGGCAAGGTTGATTTGTTTTGCTTGCCGAACGGAGAGCCGCGGGAATAATCAAACTGTTTGGAAATGCTCTCCAGAATCGGAGCATACCATAAACCGTGTGGTTAAATATGTCTATTGGGTTCCACGTTGAACAAAACCACGTTTTGTTTTCCGGTTTATTTACCACGCGGTTTGAGTTTCAGTATCTACACGTCCGACCCAAGACATTCTTTTTGATAACGATCTTCGAACATATTTGAATTAAACAAAGACGTGGTTATTTATCCACGAACTTCATAGTGGGTTGCTGATTTCAGGTGTCCGTTGAAGAATGACATTCAGTCGCAGCTTTTGAAACGGTTTCCCGCTTTTTTCGTCCTGGTCAATACTTCACAACAGCGGACATTTCACATATACTGATGAGGATTTGGTTAGCGTGAACATACATCACCCATACATGTAATCAAGGTTTCCATTGGACATCGTCTAACTCCTTTCGGAAGTAAGCAGTGAGCTCGGGTTTCTTTCTTGTTAGAGCCATCAGTAAGGGTTGAACTACACATCAAGTTTTCATGAAGCGGTCACGTCGAGGAACGCGCCACCGACCTTACATTAGGCACAGCGGAATTACCAATTGACTTGTAAGTATCGCCGAGGTCGTCTCGGGAGACAGCACTTGTTAACATCAATCGACAAACCGTGATAACAACTTCCCATTCCACTCGGGATATACCATTTCATTAAACCCTAACAGTACGCATAGGCGAATGTGGCTGAGCGTTTTGACATGATCAGCGGTGCAATGGTCAACAGGGGTGTTCCATGAACACGGGACTGGAGTTTAAATCGTGGTCCTGGTAGGGATGTGCACAACTGACGGACTCCAACGACAGTAAAACTTGAGTTCAGTACCACCTGGATGCGAAAGCAGCGATCAAATGTGAATGATGCCCAATCTGTTTCCCATATATAGACTTTGTCGTGGATACCATAAAAATGATGATGTTTCTAAAACCGATGAAGTCGTTGATAATCTCACCTGTAAAGCCCGTAGCCACTGAACCCCCAGATATAGTGTTTAGGACCGGCTGGGAACTGACCTTAGGGAAGCCCACTGGCGCAGCGTTACCCGATGTCTTGGCACTGTTAATTGGTTGATTAGATTCCGTTTTCTTCTGTTCTTTTTGCAGTTTGGTCAACCGGTCTATTTCGCGGTTTTGGACTTTAGCCAATTCGTCATAGTAAGATTGAGGCATCCAGCGATAGGGATTGTAAATTTCCTGTAAATAGAATCGGTTAGTGTTGTCTTGTAGCACATAGTCTGAAAAAGCGTTCTCGAAGCTAATGGGTGAATTTTGAGTTACTTACAGGAGGGAAGTTGGTGCCTTTCTCGTCGATGTTCAGAAAGGAAATGAGCTTCTCATAAATGCTGTAAATAGTATGTATAGAGTAATGCAACAGTCAAACCTCGGGTTACGAAATGCTTTGTTATCTTGAATAACTCTGTTCGGATCGTAATCAATTTCCAGCCGCATCCGGTGAACTTCGCGATCAACCTTCTCTTGCAATCTCATCGGACAATGACCCTGAGGTTCTGGAGGAAGTTGCACATCTTCCAGTAATCGTTTAATTTCAGTGCGATCCAAGGGAGTTTCTGTAACATTCTTCGGACTCTGATTGGTCAAATCAGTTTGTGATTCCGTCTGTTTTGCAGCAAGCAATTGTTCCTGAGACGGTACATGGATAGGTCCTCGAATGTCGGAGCTTAAAATGGTCGGTGCCTCACCAAGGTTGTCAAAGGGTAACTTGTCGGTTTCTGCATGGGGCGAACTGCTGTTGAGCATGGACTCAGCATTCATACTGTAGTGAACCAGTTCAGGAATGTTCTTTCCTGATTCCGTTTCGCTTGCATGTGGTGATTCCTCGTCGTCAGTTAGTGCTGTTACATCTTCTTCATCCTCATCGATCGCATAAGAAACCAAACTAGCAGCCGCTTGAAGGGAAATACAACAGTGAACTGAATGGCGTATACATACCTGCTAATCTCGGCTTTTTTGACGGGATATCGGCAGCTTCTGTGGTATCCGAAGATTGGCCGGATGTCACGGAGGCACGGTCTTTTTCTCTGACAACTTTACCACTATCTGTCTACAATAACACACCTAGAGGAAAGTACTTACTTTGCTTTGTAGCAGACCGAGACGGTGAAAATTCGCGCTCGTCATCGGATGTATAGAAAGGCTGAATCACTTGAGCATCGTATTCTGAAAAACAGATATATGAACAACGTAACTAGTAGAGAAAAACAACACTACGCCTTCGAAATTAAGTTAAAGTAACTGTTTCATCTGTGGAATGAGTTTTGTTGGTATGACGGCAAACGTTTGCTACTCATTCGACCAATCTTCTGTAGTGTCTCCAGTCGAAATCGATCAGTCATCTGAACACAAATACAACTCGCACCACTGATGTTTAACTAAAGCCCAACGTCTCACACAGTTGCCTACGTGGTCATTACATGCACCTACCTAAATCCACGAGCAGACGACTCACTTAAGCATACACGCGAATCGTGACAGGCAAGCTGAGCAACAGAGGACAATGACGGGCACCAGGCTGCCCGTTGTGTGTAGTTTAGCCCAAATAATTATTATTGTTCTCACCCTTTTGATGTCGCCGAGATCTATCATGTTCTCTTGCGTTAGTCTGACACCGACTGTAACTGATCCAGATTCCTATTTATCATCTAAGCTCTACATTTTATTATCACATCTTATTTGCTGGTGCCATCTTAAGTCCTAGTTTATTACATGTTCATAATATGCGCTTTTTTCTTCTGAATCTGGTAAGCATGTGCCAATTCACTGAGCTTCCGCCGCAGAATCGGAAAGAATCGATTTTAGCTAGCCATTTGTTTATCCATTAACTAGGTATACAGAATACATGTCCAAACGGAGTGGACAATCACGAATAAATAGTCAAGTAGGGTAAACGGTAAATACAGTGAAGGCTAGGTAAAGTAAGGAACAACTTGCGATGAATTACTGACTGTGTCGTAGTTGTGTTAATTATCTTGCTCATCCGATGGCACGCTGTGCGTTAGCCTCATAGATGGCGATGAGGTTGGATGACATTGCTGGTGCCGACTGGCAGGACTGGTGACACAATCCGACAAACCATTGGCTAATCGTACACGTGACATTCGTGTAGCCGACTGTATTCATATTCGGCAAATCAAACAAAATGACCAGGTCAAATATGAATCCATTCGATTGCAGTACAACCATTAACAGGTTAGTCTAACCATCATTGCGGTATGGGGTTGCGCATACCCTAGACGTTTGTGGGTGTATGCGTTCGTGTCATCTACGGGATTCCGATTTATGAGGTGGTAGCGTTCATTTTGGAGTAGACATGGTTCGTACTCACAAAGCAAAGTTAGTAGGCCAGTGATCTACCAACTCAGACACGAGGCGACGCCGGAAGCTCAGAAATTTCACATATGGACTTAGTTACCAACCTTCGTAGCTCAGCTGGTAGAGCCTTTGCCGCGTCTGGGTACGCTGTTCCTGTCGCGGGTTCCAATCCAGCCGAAATCGAGGTTTTTGACAATTGGGTCTCCTAAAACAGTACGGAAAGTCGTCTATTCCCCTTCAAGCACAACGTCCCGGTTAATTGTCCTCACTTTATAAACAAGTCAATCACATAGCGACAATATTCATGTTACTGAGCTCGGCTAGTCATCACCTCTCCTAAAGCATCCATCTACAGGCTACGAGCCACAATAGCCCCAGTCTCAACGAAGAATGTAAACTGTAGTCGCTAGCATACTGATAATTATGGCTTTCATTTCTGTGACAAATCATCGTCGTCGTACGTCACGCTAGTTGGTTATCGTATCGACAGAGTGCATGGTATGGCAGGTTATTCGTCGGAACGTTTGGCAAATATATGGGTCTGCGCATCCCAAAAGACTGAACAAAGGAATTCGGTTCACGCAACCACAAAGCAAAGATCGACGATCAAATAGGTGAGGACGCTTTAGGTCCTCCGTCTTCAGCGGTCAAGCTTAGCGATCCTGAAGGTACACCGCTTTCACAGTCGCCTTATATATTCGTTTATTAAAGTTCGGATAACTGCTTTAGTCGCTAAACTGAGACTGGCGAAGACAGCTTTAAACATAAGGCTATGAGGTTCAACCTCATTTCCACCAGACCTTCTTAAGTACACAACCTGGTCATCAACTCCGTTATCCAGAAGTAAATCTGCGTAACAATCAGAGTAATGAACCTACGGAAGGTAATAGAGGCTAAGACTGCAGACATAAATCGGGTCAGGCTAACTACCTTTTGATTTCCGCAATAGCCCCTGATTCCATTTTTGAATACGAGAACGTGATCGATCAACCCCAACTCAGACTGACTCTTTCAATCGACTACACCAGTCAAGACAACCGAGTGAAGACCACCATTAGGGCCTCGAGTCGCTTTTGTAAAGCGTTGGCATCAGGTTACCTGTACCAGTGACCTTACGGTGTGCGGGAACCGAGATACATCTGCATTTGGATTCATGCAAGCATTTGTAAGCGTACAGATCATGATACAACTGTACAGACATACGGCGATAACGCGATAGTAGAGTGGCCAAGAAGTTGCTCCTTGAAGTGTCCCAGGGATGTAATCCTTTTGCTTTCTTATGGACAAATGTTCAACCTGCCTTGCTGATAGTTTTGCCAACAGATGGACGTCTGAGATCAGTGAGATGAAGTCGAGCAAACAGCTTGTTGGCATCACCTGACGTAAAGGTAGATTACACTTCATGGACATTTTCAGTCAGGGAAATTTCTTAAATGGCAATCAGGCAACGCCTAGGTTTCTCACGGATACTTCTGCTAAACCGCGCAGCTATAAGCTTTGCAAACGTCCCGTGCTTGTTGTGTCGACGATTTACAGTACTGCGTATACAGTAACTCGTTTGAACTGTTCTCGAAGCTTCGGACCAGCAACAATTCAAGGGATGCGATGGTTTCTGAAGCTAAGTTGCCGTAACTTGTTTAACACAGGCATGGTCAATTTCCTAAAAGAAAGTCGTCGCGTTCGATCAAATGGTTGTTCAAAAAAAAGTGACGGCGGATCCGTAGATGGTCGGAACAACAGGATCCAATAGGACACATAGCAATGAATGGAGCCACGTTACCTAAACTGGTGGCTATGTGGTCCAACTAAGACCAGATTTGATTCGGAAAAGTAGGGTAGTAAGCGAAACAGTAGCGCATACTGGCGCAGGTTAAAGTTAGCTTGCGTTCTACGCACATTTCTGGCAATCAGTTACCATAATCCGAAAGCCATGGCGCTAAACCAAGCGCGCCTTCTAGACGAAATTCACTACGGCTATATTCCGCTAAAATGACTGTATCGACCTTAGGAGAGCACGTAAGTTCGAGAAAACGGCGTCCCGACAGCCCCAACGCTAATCAGCTGGGACGATAAGAGTTTAGAGGATTTGGCGAAGCTTATTGCTAAAAAAATTCCAAATTACCAGCGCGACTGAGAGCAACAGCCACAGAGTAACTTGAGGTCAGGTACCAAGCAGATAATTCTGGTGCCACGAGTTGTATGTGTTCTGAATTCTAGTCTCTAAAGTGCAGGTGTTGGCTTGCAGTGAGTTCAGCAGCTGACAGAGAAGACGGCGACTACATTTTGCAAACAAACAATTCACCTGCAAGGGAGAGTATGGCTGTATTTGTAAAACGGTTTCAACTACACTTATCGCACAGACGAATCAGATACACAACGGCAATACTCACGATGCCGAACACTATTAGCTGCTATACCTACTAACACTTGCAGCAACAGATTTTGATTTACGAGAGTGCCAACCTAGAAGACGATGATATTGCGATGCACTGTCACACAGAATGATCGTAGGGCATAATCTTGGAGACAATCTCAGGACAGATTCAGTACTCTGAACTATGTGTTACTGCAACTGGGTCACAAAAAGAGTGAACAGTGGTTTTACAAGGATAGAAGAAAACGACAAATGAACTTAAACTACCGCCAGAGAAAAGCAAAACGGTTGGAGAGGTTTTCGTTCCAAACTACAGGCGGAGTCTTCGAAAAATGTTGAGTCGCATGGGACACCAAAAACGGCTCATAAAAGTTATATTCATAATGTAACCACTGCACGGAATACTCTAAGAGGACTAAACATTTGAACATACCAACGAGGTACAACGAACTTCCAGAAAAACACGGTAAAAACAACTGGAACTGGAACAGTTGTCAGATGTCTGAAGGATGTTTATTTTAAAAACGACGTCAGTGACTGTCGAATAACGACGGTATACATAGAGAAGCAATAGAACACCGAGCATATTAACAAAATCTTGAAGTGGACAGAACGGTGGTCCTAAATTGTTGAGAAAAATGTTTGATAGCCTCACGGACAATGGATAAATAATGGTCATATTTGCTAGGCGAGCCTCTAGTTAGTCATACTCTGGTGTATTTTTTCTTCACGCATTTGTGTTTATTCATTGCAGTGCAAACTCGTGAAATGCAGACAGCAACAACGACAATCCCAGCCATAGTATCCATATGCATGACTTAGAGCCGGAAACGCACGTATGTGTATGTACATGCCTCCGAAGCGGATCACAACTCAGACAGTACGGCACCTATATGGATACGAATTGGCAATCGACCATGAACCAGCGATTGAGTTGTCGCCGTTTACTCTTGGAGATGAAAAGAGGGAGAACTCCCCGAAGTAATGTTTGCGGTGAACGGCTTAATTGTGGAACAGGATTCACGGAAACAAGTACGCTTCTAACGTTACAATAAAAATCCCAAGGAAGCATGAAAATCGGTCGCCTTAAAGAGGGACCATATATATACCGTACAACAATTGTATTTAACGATTCGTAGTGTAGTATATTACAAAAAGGAAGTGTTTTACCTTAAAGTATTTTAATTACCACTTTGCCTTGTTCAGTCAAGTGTTTGTTGTTTGACGATCGTCTCAATAAAACGTGCGATCGAATCATACTGGCAGTCGGTGACCATCGGCAGTAGACAGACCATTCTGTTCATTACGAATAATTTCAGCCCAGACATTAAGTGAAGTGTATCTACTAAGGTCTCCTCCACTATCTTTTTCAGCATTTTCAAAAGAACGAAGCAACTAAATATTGACACGTAAAGCAAGCGAATTGCGTACTCATGAAATGTATGCACAACTGATGGCAAAAATGGGAACACGACAAATGCGTCATCAAATCCATCTTCTGTTGAAAGAGAACGTGCACTTCTTAAAGCACGTCGGAACAGGTGAAACACCTACAGCATTTGACGAAATAACTAATTTACGGACCAAATTAAGTGAATAGTGACGCGGGAGTTCACTACAAGAATGTGTCTGAACACTTCGCTCACCTTGTCTCTTAAATCTATCCTTTCGATAATGTGATCGGGATGAGTTTCAACGTATTTCAACTGAATATCCTGAATATTGTCTGTACCCAGTGGTTTTAAGCGAGGGGATGTTCGGTGACAAAAATACCATTTTAATATTACTCAGCCAAATTTGGAGGTACCGTTTAGTAGCCTAGCAGCAGCACAGTATGCCCATACAACGCGGTCATATTATGAGTGAATTATTTCAACCAACTGGTGGAAGACT
>JTDE01005834.1:52907-63535 GCA_014338405.1 Paragonimus skrjabini miyazakii
CAGAAGTAGCCCTCGACTTCAAGCCACTGAACCGTAACAGGTTTCCTGGACCAGACTTCCGCTCTCCTCCCGTCTGCTCCTCTTTTCAAGGATGGTGAGGAGTGATTAATATCAGCACTGACGACGATCATCTAGACGATTTGGCAAACTGAAGCGGTACCTCGTGGTTGGTGCCTGTCAACAATAATGCTGGTTTTCAACCAGAAGGCTGTAAATCTATGTGACAACCACAGAGGGATCAGTCACGTGTTTGTTGCATCCAGGTTACTCACTGGCTTCAATTTACGTGCTTTTATTAAACTCAGAGAAAGTTAGATATGCGAAGAACAGGTAGGATTCCGCAGATAACACTTTTGCCCTGTGATGGATCGTTGAACAACGGCACTGTTATAGGCAGCTGACGCTCGTGGTTCTTTTTAGATTTAAAGGCTGCTTCCAATTCGGTTGATCTTAGCGTTCTTTGGAACTGTTTTCTTCGCTACAGAGTTCCAGGGAAATAAGTGAATCTGCTGAGATTCTACTGTGCTCAGTCAGCGATCTGTGTTTATGGACAACTATTTCAGGCCTTCATTCTAGTGGTGTTCCTCAAGGGTATCTGATTTCAACCTTCTTGTTCAATTTCGTCATGGATAATATTTTAAAAAATGCGTTCGGGAGTCCAGTGGTCTTGGCGTTGGTTTTCTTCCTGGCGCTCGGCTGAGCGTCACGGAGTATGCGGATGACACTGTTACTTAGTCTTTCTGCGGCAAACATGCAGACCATGCTGGACAAGATGAGTCACCGTGCTGGTTTGTGTGAAATGCCCTCTGCTTGTTCAACGTACAGTGTTGTGCTTCAAAATCGGGGCACTCCCATCCCTACGGTCTTTATCGCAACTTGTTGAAAAGTCGCTATCTTCCGGAATGAAATGAAAAGTAGAGCTTGTTGAGTTTCTATTGGTTATTGTATAGATAAGGTGTATCAGTAAAATGAAGAACTACAATTAGTTTCCACACCCTGGCTTTCTTATTGGTCAGCTCCGCTTCGCTTGTAACCCGTTTGTTTCAATGCGTGACGCACTCAAACTAGTTTTAATCCGATGCTCGTTATGACAAAATCGGATGCTAAGATAGTGTGCTATCCTGATTGGTCACAGCGCCGACATGTCATTCTGCTCACGTTGTCGATACTGATTGACCGTAGCCTTCTGCGAATTGCCGGTTGACTTCGTGCCGATACGTTTGTTCACTCCAGTCCTTTTATGCAGGTAATCTGCCCGAGGCTGTGAATTGTTTCACATATTTAGGTCACACTGTCTTGCCAGCTTGTAATATTACTGATGAGATAGCATCTAGGATAGCAAGGGCACGAGTTGTCTTTGACAATCTGCGTCATGTGTTCTGTCGAAATGGCTTTAGGTTGTTGCTGAAAGGAAGGTTATATAGTGCCTGTGTAATTTATATTTTACTCTGTGGTTTGATAACAAGGAATGTTCGCAGCGAAAATGTCAACACACTTGCTGTGTTCGACCATCGTTATCTCCAATAAATTAACACACATTAAACGAATGGATCGCCGTTCGCCGGCACGTATTCCGGAACGTTCGGGATGCGATATCAATTGGTCGATAGATCGTGCTGCATAGCCTGTGATGATTGTGTCACTTACTCCGTATGCCATCTGTTTGTTTGCCCTACTGGGCATTATATACTGAGACCACCAAGAGTTGGGTGAAACCACCTTATGCCAGTCAGCCGCAGCGTTGGCAAAGAGTGTTCGATGTGGCAGACGACTAGCTGGCATCCTTAGTACATGATCTAACCATCTAAGTCTGCGCAAATGTGAGGATTGAACGGAAGAACTCGTTTGACAATCAGCGTCAAACACCCACTTTCTAACCTCTTCGTTGCTTACTCGCTGGTACCATCCAATATGAGCGATTGAACGCAGATATCGGTAGTCAATTACCGGTTCATGTCTCCTCCTTTGAATGGCCAATTATCGCTGCTATAAAGTAACATAACTCTTACTTATTGCCTTATATTCGCGACCTTTACGCATCAGAAAGATACCTCTCTGTTACCAGAGGTGCCATAGATTGGCGAACACCGCCTTAGCCTTAGAAATACGTGCCTCTGTTTCATTCTCTACCCGGCCGCCACTGCTGATGCAGCTTCCCAGGTATAAAAACTGGTCAACAACCTCCGTAACCTTCTTATCTAACATTAAATCTATATAGTCACAGCAAGTTTGCAGGAGTGCTTTGCGTTCTGAGGTTGCAAAGCGCATTTTGAAGTGCTTAGCAGAACATGAATTAGCGTCTAGCATTGTTTGTGCTGCTTGAAAAGTGTCAAATAACAACACCTTGTCGTCAGCATGATGAAGATCAGTCAGTCTTTCACCAGGTAGGTGGTCTATGGCTGCATCTTGTGTGTGCCGTAGGCAGTTCACCGGTACTTGGTCTGTGACGAAATTGAACAGAAATTGTGAAAGCGGACAGCTCTGATGCACGCTGCTGCTGGTGCTGAAACTGTCAGACAGTTAATCGTAAACCCTAACCTGAGCTGAAGTATGGGAGTAAAGTGCGGACAGTATGTTCACATACTTAGTCGGTACACCTCTGCGTTTATGCGACTCTAAAAATGTAGGTCGATCCACCGAATCGAACGTACATTCAGAATCGAGAAATGCGGCAATAGTTAGCCGGCGGTATACATTACACTGCTCCAGAATTTGACGAGGAGTGAAAATGTAATCTACACATCCTCGCTCAGGGCGAAATCCTGCTTGCTTTTCCCTAATGTTTGCCTCTTGAGCTACAGTGAACCGATAAAGCATGATAGATGTTAGTAATGACAGGGGTGAAACTAATTCCCTTATGGTTTTCGCAAGAGCTCCTGGTACCTTTCTTGAATCCGTATAGGTGATAGCTTCCGATTTTGTCGTTTGGAACATTCATTGTCTCCATAATTTGTTACTGTATCACCATCTGGTTGTCTTTTTTTGAGTTGCTTTACAACCCGGTTGTTTTTTGCATGGCATAATCACCCTGATGTTGAATGTTTAAATTCAGACGGATAATTTTAACGTTTAAGTCCCATTCTTCTGCTTCCTAATCTGGGCTTGTTCCTTTCTTCATGATTGCACTACAGTGCAAGCATGGATCTGGGGCACTGCTATGTTGCTGCATATAGTGTTGATGATAATTAGTTTACAGTTTTCTTTAATGGTTTCGGTGTATAGTCCCCGACGCAGAATCCGCTCACAGCTTGTAAACGCAGCATTTGACCGTACATCTGCAAACCATTTATTTTCATTATATGGTCCATTGTTTGCATATACGGAGACTTTATGGGTGCGCGCTGGTGAACTTTAGCGTTGTTATCTCTATCACCCCCACTTGTATGAGTTGATTGAAGGAGATACAGCTAGCCAGAAACAACCAGTTTGATAATAACTTCGACTTAGCCAGTTTGATCTGTTATGGGCGGTCTCCTGACGGTTTCGTTAACTGCTTCACTGACTGGTGAATTCTTTTGACCAGTGTTGTAGATTAGATTAAAACGTTTGCCATTGTTCAACGCAGCTGTTAGATAACCTTGTTTTATGTTACTTGATTAATCATTTGCGATACGTTATTCGAGGTTGTCTCTACCGTATTTGGTACTTAACGGTGTATGTTAGTTAATGGTAACGACTCCCTACTGTCAATCACAGAGGCGAGCTTATCTGCTTGCTTTTTTCCAGGTTCCGGCGACCTGTTAGTATCCAGCTGACATGTGTTCTTATATTTCACATGGTCGATTATAGTTTAATAGCCAAAAGTACATCTTTGCTTGTCTTACCCATGGAATTTGACACCAGGTTGGCATATATCAATCGTATGAAGTGTTTTTCAACGAATTATGGTTTTTTGATCTTTGCTGGTTCACGGACGCTGAGCACGTGAAAGTTTTCTATCTCGATTGCATCTTAACGTGCCCATACACACTTGTTTCACTTGTTTAAGCCGTCAGTTGGCCCTTGTTTTGACTTGGATATCTTTTCTCTCTCACCTTTTCATTCACAGAGTATGCTTAATGCAATTCTTCGTCTGCTCGGTCCGTAAGGTTCCTGGTCCATTTTCCCCTCTGCCTCTTGCTTACCGCGTTCCTACACTCATTCGACTGCCACTGCTGTCACTTATGACGGGTCTGTTGCCAAGTCGTCCTTCGATACGACCGACCCCGATGAATTTTGAATGTTCTGGTATACAACATTCAACGACCTATGGTAGTTTCCATGTTTGTACTAACCGGTTTGCACTTCGTTTGTCCGACGCACCCTCATTCTAGCTACGCCGAAATTCCTCGAACTTATGATTTATGCAGCTCTCTAGTCTTCCAGTTGCCTCTTTGGCTTCATCCCGCTTTATAGTCTTCCATTTGCTATCCCTCTTAGTGCACTGGCCAAAAAACGATTTATTTGTGGTATTGTTGGTGACTGTTCTTCAACTGACTGTGTTGGTTTCCTGCTATTTTTCTCTATTTTTGTGTTCAATTCTTCATTTTGATGGGCAACCGGATTTTGTAAACCATTGGCTGTTCAGAATCGTGGAAGCTGATACAAAATGAACCACGTTCTTCTTTTGGATGTCTGTAAAATGCATTGGTTACCGGTTTGTTGCTCCTAAGATGTCTCCATGTGCGACGAAGTTCTCGTTTATTGTGAAATTGACCATGGAGACAACCTGTATAGGCGGCCTCTGTTTGTTCCAGCCCTATTAACCAATCGTTTGTGTGAAGCAGTTGATATTCAAGTGAGTTTGCTAACATCGAATTTCGGATTGTATATTTGAGGTTAAGTCGTCAACTGCCTCAACTTATTCCTTCCGATTCAGTAGGTACGGTAGCATTCCGTCACTAAGCTTGTTCCTTCTGTAGCGGTTCCCATCCAGTCTTTCGAAGTAACCTATTACAGTGGTATTTTGAATAAAGCATGAGAAATTCACCCAGTTCTATGATGACCAAAGGCAATTGCTACTAATTTAGTTAAGCGCTTTCCGGAAGATTCGCAGTTAACGTTGAGTTAATTTAATCTAGTCGGGCGTTGCGGCGTGGTCACATAGTGGTCAGATTATGGATTCAAGTCTCTTCAGATTAGGTCGTTCAGATCTACCTGTGACGTCTGCTGAAATCCCAACGCAACGTTCCATACCCCAGACAATCTGAGAATTGTTATTTTATTATTGATACTGATTTCCGCCAGTAAACAGGAATCAATCAATTTGTTAACCTTTGCCGTTGGTCAATACACTCTAGTGCAAATTGTTCAGTTGGCGAACTGAATGGGGATCAACGTGCACTTGGCTCGTTTTGTGTATACGCTGCTGTCCACATGTTATCGTGGCTAACCTAGTTAGCTGTCAGCATTGTCACAGGAGACGTTCGCGCGCTGGCACACTAAAATGCATAGTCCACTAATCAACGGAGCAGCACTCCACGGCCACATGACGAGTTAACATCCCGTGACGTGCGCACGAGCAGAGGTGCGGTTCAGGCAATCGGTTGGCTGAGAACGAAACAAGACGTAAGTCGCACGAAACAGTCAAAATGACGGCAAGTTTTCGTAGCGTTTGTGACAGGCATGTGACGATAGGAAAGGCAGTAACACGACCGTAATATGACCTTTATTGGTAGAAAACTAGCCGGTAGTCGCATACACCAGTGGACGAAGTGATCGCTTACGGTGTGATGGGAACAGTCAGACCAACAGAATTATAAGTCTCAGGATAAAAACTTTCGGTCACAGTTTGAGATGGCATACTGTTTAGACCTTAAGCATGTTATCACTAGTTACTGTGAGTGGTCAGTGTTGTCCATTGTTTCGTGGTATTCAGTGTGTCCTAATGTCATTGACCTTCGACGGCAGGACGATTATTCCTCTGCATTAAATATTACCACCGAGTGTTTGCGGTATTTTGCTATTAGAGTGACTGGAGACAGGCGATTTTACTGAAAACCGAATAAACATATGTTGTTCCTTAGGAGCATTAGCAAAATTATCATCTTTGAACAACTTTCATTCTGTGCTCTACGATTTTCTGCTACTAGTCAAACAGGTAATGCAAATTTCGGAGCATGTACACGTGTTTGAACCACATGCGGTCAGATTGCTTTTTGTGTGAGAAATTGCCTGGATGATACATTTGATCAACAGTGATGCCCAAGACGAACTAGTTGAGGTACTGTCTAAGCTGTTAGACTCACTTCCTTTGGATTTTATTTGTGAATTAAACTGAGACCGGTTTCCATTCGATATCCTAGATGCATTGTGGTGTAATAGTAAGAACAAGTGTTCGTCCGTTTCTGAAATCCCAGATCAGAAATGTACAGCTGTCCTCTCTTTAACATTCAATAAGTTGACAGAATGAAAGCTGTAAAACTTGAATACTTCCTGTGACACTCGACGTGAGACTTGCAATCATCCGCTGAAATTATTTCTCGTACTATCCGACATAGCCTAGGCTGCGCTAGGTCAAATTTAGGATTTGCTTTTGTTTCCTAGTATTATGTGCTGCCTTGACATTTCATGATATGTTCATTTTTTCACTGCATCGGTTGGCTAACTTATCCGTTGTTATTGTTTGTTATCTTTCCCTATGATCACTTTTGTGACAAGTCAAGACAGGCATAAGCTGAGACAGTGGTGTCGCTTGTTTTTGTATGCTGCGCGTTTCACTTCATCTACTATGACACTTGAAAGTATTACATCTTTATTGTAAACACCATGACCACGTCCCTAATCGGTTGTGTAATGTAATGATGATCTTGAATTGCAACGTTGGTTCTATCCGCTAGCTGTCTGTGACAGTGTTACTTGAAACACTAACCATCGTATAAATTATAAAAACTTCTGAAATTCCACACATTAACCGACTGGGGTCGATTTTTCAAGATGAAAGCGAAAATTTTAGGAAACAGTTAACAATTTGATCCAGGTAGACAGTAAACTAGCCCACAGTCTGGTTTGTTTGACTGTACCGCAACCATTTGTAGCTCGTGTATTATGTGAATCCGGTAACTAGTGTGGTGAGGAGGAACAATCGTACTATTCTACTCACACCACTGCTATTCAGTGGTGGGATCAGAGTGTATATTTTGAAATTGAAGTAGTCACAGGAAAAATACAAGAAGAAACATCGGAGTGCAGCATCGCATAAAATGGTTCTTGGTACGTAAAGGAACTGAGAATTGGTGTCTGTGACAACCCTGACATTCTGGGCGCAGTACCGTACGCAGATGAGTGTTTTTATTTGTTTTTATGTTGAAACGCCTAACTCATGTATTGGTTTCCTGAATAACTAACCCTTCCGCCATCCGTGTTCTTGGCTCACAGCGATAGTGTGTTCATTCCACTATATACGAGTGCGGGGCGGTAGCGCTTACGTAATTCTTAAAGGTAGTATTTTTTGTTGTCACAAATCAGCATTTATATATGCATAACATACGTAGGGCTGGCGACATCCGTTGTGGGTAAGTGATCGAAGCCAAAGAACACCTGTGCCTAACCATCAACACGGATGACTTGCACTGCATAATTTTCAATGGCATTTGTGGTTCAGACGGTCAACGCCAGCTGGAGGGTTGTTTAGCATGAAATTGAACTCCTGTGGGGAACAAAAAATAGCCTGCACTGGGAAGATTTACGTTGAGAGGTAAATTATTGGAATACTCAATACAAAAGGTCTATCATTAAAGGAGTACATATTATTATATGCTAAACAAGAATAAGATGACAAATAAAATAAGTCAACTTGACCATTAGCACACAATGAAGCTGAAACAAATAAACAGTTAGGAGGCCAACCTGACTGGGGTTTTGAAAAGGCGAGCGGCTGATTTGGTAAACGACGGCGATTGTTGGTTGCTACGGACAGATAAAGAGATACTTGATGTAACTAACTTACGTCTAACGTACCTGTCATCTCTTCGTTGGTGGTGCGGTACGTTTACCTTGGTGATCTACCAGTTCAAGGCGGTCAGCGCGTTAGCAGGTACCGTATAGTTATATTACTACGACCTATGCCACTTGTTGTTCCGTCACGTACAGCGCGCATCAATTTGCAGCTGCACGTATATCGCTCATTGGGTCTCTGGACACTTGTCCAAATCGTATTCCTCCAGCGGATCAAATTCAAGAATAAATTCTCTCAAGGCTTAAAAGTGATAGTACAACGTGAAGGATTAACTTGGATAGCACCTTGGTATCGCAGGTGCCGATCATCAGGTTTTTGTTTACTTGCTTTCAGCTGCCATGTATCATCTAACGAAGCTGATTGAGTAGCAACACGGTTTCAATCTCGTCTGTTTTCATACTGAATTACCTCGTTGGTCGGAATCATCTGTGACCACTGAGTGCCCAAGGCGCATCATTGCAGACGGAAGCGACTGAGATACCGCACACTCCGTTGATATAGTGTCCCGGTTTGAATAGAGTAGGCAGCATTGTTGCGCAGTCTACACTCAGCTTGGTTTTCATCATCAGGCTGTGGCTCTTCCAGGGACGTCTTTGAAGAAGTTCAAAACCAGCGTCAACCTTCGCCATACAAGCTTGCAAAATCCGGTCTGTCTAAACATCTGTCGACATGTTGCTACCGAAGTCACGGAAACCTATGCAGCTAATCACAGTATTCCCACTGGTGCGAATTTTTCGTGCAGACACGACACTTCCGTCCGGTATGGGTTGAAAATTAAGTATCTTACCTATGTTGATATTCAAACCAAATTTAGACGCTGCAGTTACAAAAACCGCGGCCTGTCGTTGAAGCTTCTTTTCATCGTGCACATCGTCAGGTGCGAGCAACAGCGTGCTCATTGTCGTATTACGTAGCACCAAAACACCGAATTTTCATTGAGGGATCAATGTTTCGTCTGTTTTGAAACAGATCACGTTAATCAGCCTGTATCAGTGGTTATATGGGCATAGTTGTAGACAGGCCGTTGGCTACCTGCCTCTTTGATTTCGCCTGAAGAACGTTTGCCACAAACCCCTTTTGCTATGAATGAGACTGAAGTTTGTGAGAAAGCAATTAATTGGCAGAATGTTTTCAAGTTACAGTCTGTCGGTGGTACTTATCCACCTGTCTTTCTAGTGTCAAGGCATCTACCAGACAACATTAATAAGGCATGGATGTTAATGAAGAAAATCGTAACTAGTGGTCGCTCCGTACCGTTATGTGATCAATACAAGACTGGATTTCACTCGTCTCACTTCTGGTTGGCAAAATGTCTTGAAAGCTCAAGCTACTGTCAGAAGTCTTTGGTTAAGAAACATGAAGATATGAATACAACAAACTCAAAAGCCTACACAACATCAACGTGCATGTTGCAAGTAAAAATCAAAGTATCACTATACGGCCTATGTAGAGACTCATAAAAAGATATCTTTCCATGAACCCTAGAAATTATTTCCAAGTAACACCCAAATGATTTCTAATTACTGGACTGTCATTTTGAGTGTAAACACGTTTATAGTTTGAACCGAAGATTTCTTGAACGTGGAAGAATAACAACTTCGAGATAGATCCTGTGTTAAAATTATAGAGCATGCGTGATATGCAGTATCGTAGAAGTGTATACTTCTGATGTTGAAGTTGACAGTGTCCACCTTTAAACACAATATGACACTATGTATGGTCTGAACCAGTTTGCTCTCATCATTATAATCGTATCGGCCGAGAGCCTGATCAGATGGTACTGTGGCTCGGGCAGCCGTTCACCTTAACAGTGGGGTGAAATATCCTAAAAGAAAACTACTAAGAAAGTTGGAAATTAAGGAAAAAGACAAAACGGAAGAACTTATTAGAACTACATATGGCGTGGGTGCAGCTACGCTATTGAGTGCGGTACGTCACCATCGCGGACAGCATTTCTAACCAGTAATTTAAATGACCAAGACAGACGACATACCTACTTTGCTCAGTGGAGCAATCGGGGTCTTCATACTTCGTGACTGCGTTGCTGCTTGACCAACACGTGATTTCACCCAACTCTTGGTGATTTCAGTATATATTGTCCGGTATGGTAAACGATCGGCTGGCATAAGTAGTATGTGACACGACGATCAATGACTGTGCAACGCGATCCGTCGACCATGTGATAGTGCATCCCGAGCGATCAGGAATAGGCGCCGGCGAACAACCGTTTTGAACACGCGATCAGTCTACTAAATGTGCGTTAACTGATGGAGACAAAAATGGTCGAACACAGCGAATTTATTGACATATTTGTCCACAGTTCCGAACAGAGCAAAACATAAAGTACACAAGGGTTATACACCCTGGCTTTCACCGACGAACATCTTCCAGATGCCGTAGGCTGGCAAAGACTTCGTACTTTTACTATTCTCAATGATATCTCATCAGCAACATTACCGACTGTATAGGGTATTGTACACATTTTCATATTCCGCTTTATTGTTATATACAGTTTGCACCACTTTGAATGAACATCACTTGTTTGAATTGATTCTGCTTAGCAATACACTTTTGGTGCGCGCGTCTCGTCTCCTTGACGTTCCTGTTCCGTGTAGATTGGGATTGCCTGTAGCGAGCTATTCGGCTACTGCGTTTTGAACTGAATATTGGCAATTTGTATCCTTGTATTGGG
>JTDE01005835.1:0-17314 GCA_014338405.1 Paragonimus skrjabini miyazakii
AAAATCGAGGATTCGCGCCAAAAGGACCGTTTTGGCTTTTGAACGACCTTTAAGGCGAATCCCGTGAAACGGATAGTTGCCCGCCTTTCCTGAAGAGCAGTCGAAAAGTAGGCCAAACAGGCATTGAACTAGAGAACACAACAGGGTTTGGAAACAAACCGTATATTTCCAGCAATGTTTGGAAATATGATAAGTAGTTAGCTCTAGCCTAGTCTGGGACCAACGGCACTAACCAAGAGGATGATGAAAAGAAGCGCGAGATGGGCGGCACTCAAAAGCGCGCCAGGCGAAAAGTGCGTGGAACCTACAAGTGCGTTAAACAATGCTGGGAAATGTTCGGGTTAAACGACCTTGAAGAATAGGATAGTAGATGAGTCGTTAAGACAAGAGCAAGTATTCGCTGCGTGCACGACTGAAGAAAGTGGCACTGAGTTTATATCAGGTCTTCTATTGCAGACATACAAAGAATCATGCGTACATAACAACCAAGCAGGAAAATACGGTTGCAGCCGGGATCCTTAGAGAAGCCACACGATCGCTGGTCAGTACGCAAGCCTCCCCCAGAAGGTTGGCGGTATGCAGCCTTCGATCATGTGACCGGAGGTATTGACGTACGGGCCACCCCCTTGTGGTTTCGTTCATGACACTCCCGATGCCATGAGTTCATACACAAAAGACCTAAGACCACAAGGTTCCCCTCCTTGTGCTACTGCGCTAATCTACAGTGAAACTAACCTAACGTGTAAATAGTGTGAACTGCCAAGCTCAGCGTACAGACTGGTGAACATGGCAGTGTGGATGGGGAAGTTGCGTACTTACGAGGTCATCGAGTCATTACGTGGATTACTGTCGACAATGGCCTGTGTTCGCATGAATGATGACCGTAGTGTGGCGAGCCCCGCATGAGAAGAAGACAGTCGCGAGCCACATCGGTGATGATGCGTGCTGAGGCCTAATGAATGCGTGTATGTAGGGCGCAGAGCGGAGGGTGGGTGGGATTTTCCCTGGCCGAATTGCTAGTTGGTGTACTCCACAACGATGCGGTCGAAGTGTGTCAGTTGGGTGCTGACAGAGTCTTGACATAGGTAGCATCATCGACGCGAAAGCCCTGAAAGATGCAAAATGCGAGATGTACAAATACAATCAGGATAAAAATGTCCGTCGTAGGCTAGAAGATGGGAGCTGGAGATGACTTCCGTTGAACGGTCTTTGAACGAGTTCTTTGGGGGTTCGGCAAACACGTTCAGGCGTTCCCAAATGTCCGAAATGTAGACAAACATACGGGGAGCGAGCAGCCTGAAAGAAATATGTGACTCACCCGGGACAGTATTTGTACAAGGCTGTCCGAGCACCTTCAGTGACAGTAGAGATAATCAAGGATGCAACCAAACTGGGCGCAATTTTGAGGCAAGTTATGACGTCCATCCGGACTACTCGGCCGCACACAGACCTCAATGATGTCTCACGGGATTTCTTCCACCGTCGCGAAGCTTTTACTATCGTGGACGAATGCGTCATGTTTGTCGACAGAGTAGTGGTCCCGAAAGCTTTTTAACGACAGGTGTTCAAGCAATTCCACGATGGACATCCAAGGATGAACTGAATGATATAACTGGCGCGCAGTTTTGCTACTGGTCACGAATTGACAAACAGACTGGGAAACACTGCCAAAGATGCACATCGTGCAGTTTAGCTGCAAAAAACCCATGAAATATTGCTGCACGCTTGTCCAGCGGCCCAAAGGCCCCGGCAAAGGTTCCAAATGGATTTTTCTGGAACATTCAATGGGCGAACTTACTTGGTTATTGTCAACGTCTACACCAAATGGCTGGAAGTTCACAACCTACGACAGCCGAATACAGACAGCATTACACAGAAGCTATCGGAACTCTTCAGCTGTTTCCGACTACCAGAGACGTTTGCCACAGACAACGGATCCCAGTTCACCTCTTCCATCTTTGAAAACTACTGCCAACGGCTAGACATCCAGCACATGCGATCTCCAGTTCACCATCCTCAGTTGAACAGACAGGCTGGAAGGTTTGTCGACACCTTGAAGCGAACGTTGTTGAAGGCCAAAAGAGTAGGTCCCCCAAGTCACGTTTTACAGACCTACTTGACAAATTACCGGATGATCCCAAATCCGAACTTTCCAGATGGCAAGTCGCCAGCGGAATATAAGTTTAATATAAAACTCAGAACTGTCTTTGATACCATGATCCCACATTTAAACAGCAGGGATAGCCGCTTAAATTTCTGACCTAATTGAGCAGCTTCAGGCTTGGACAAAGCAGCGTTCTAGGTCACTGTCGATTACTCCGACATGAAGACACACGAGCCTCTCTAGGTCGCATGCACCTCATCAGCCGCAACCGAATGCTGATCCCCAACGCTACTTGTACCACTAGCAATTTAGGAAGAAAATCGGACGGTACCGATAACCATGCGCCTTTAGTCCATACGAAGAACAGCACAGCCAAACTCTCATGGCTACCGATGAAGCTGGTCGACCTGGTTGTCCGTTCCTTCTAAACATTACGAGTCGGGGATCAGCTCCCAAATCGACCGAGCTGCTGAGTTCAGCGTGATCTCACCCGAGTCCGGCGACTTGAACAAGTTAATCACTGCTGATCTTCGCGCGGTCGACGGAAACCCTATTGAGATGTTCGGTCAGCGCCCTCGTACACTTAACTTAGGCCTTTCTGTCGGATCCTAATGATCGCCGATGTCCAAATGGCAATAATTCGCATCGATTTCTTCCAGCATTTTGACTTTCTGATAGACTCCAGACGACAACATCTCCTCGACCATAAGACACAACTTACCGTTGCCTGGATTTC
Source organism: Paragonimus skrjabini miyazakii (assembly GCA_014338405.1). NCBI lineage: Eukaryota > Metazoa > Platyhelminthes > Trematoda > Plagiorchiida > Troglotrematidae > Paragonimus > Paragonimus skrjabini miyazakii. Next base: position 2,841 of record JTDE01005835.1, read on the forward strand.
CATCCATAAGTTGTTATTTGGTCCCGTGCATTGAAGGCGTAGGAAATTAAATTCCATTAATTCTCTAATCGACAAGTATTCGACTCTTTTGTGACAGTCCTCATCTCTGTCTGCCGTCCCAGGTTCCACGAGACACCTCACAGTCACGGGAGGCCGACCAGTGTTCGTCAAAGCTGACATGTTGACACCGGACAAACTAAATTATCTTGCGCAAGATTTGAGCACATACTCGAACGTGGAATCATCCACCCGTCCAGTAGCTCCCAGACATCACCACTCCACATGGTCTCTAAAGCGCCGGAAGGTTGACGATCATGTGAAGTTTACTGTTTGTTTAACAACGCCACCCTACTCGACAAATATTCAATCCCTCATATGCGGGACATCACGAACAGCCTTTGTAGTACTCGCGTGTTCTCGAAAATCGACCTGATGCGCACCCCCCACCAGATCTCCGTTGCAAACGAAGATGTCACCAAGGTAGCCCTTATTACGCCATTCTGTTTGCTCGAGTTTCCACGTATGCAGTTTGGGTCAGGAATCATCACGCAAACGCTTCCACCTATTATCGACGACGTCTCACGGGGTTTGGATTTCGTCCAACTCTAAACCGGCGACTTATTAGTTGCAGGCGCTCACGACGAAGAATACCACATTAATCTGCAACCTCTTTTCGACAGATTAGCAACTTTTGGCACACTGATTAATACGGACAAATGCGTTTTTGGTCAGCCTACAATAGGATGTACAGGGCATCACGTTCATCAGCACGGTATTCGACCGCTGACCAAGAAGGTAAAAGTAATCCACGATTTCCTATTACTACAACTCTCGCCGCCATACTTTGGCTCAACGGGGTGGCCAATTATTGCGGACGGTTTATCGCGCACTGCGCTCAGCTCATGCAGTCTTTAACCGATCTACTGCGTGCGTGTTAACGGGAAGGTATTCGCAACGGCTATTGAATCATCTGATCGTATTAAGGATGCTTCAGTCACCGCCGTCATCTGATATTATTTCCACTCAACAGCCGAAACAAATATAGCTGTCGATGCGACAGATACCGCGGTCGGCGCCGTTCTTCAACAGTTTGTCGACGGAGTTTGGAATCCACTCGCTTTCCGTTTCAGACGTGTGCTTCCGCCGACTGAAACAAGGTATAGCACGTTCAATCGCGAATTGATGGCAGTCTACTCGGCCGTTCTCTACTTCCAAAATGTTCTCGAAAGAAAACAGTTTAAACTTAAGTGACCACAACCCGTCAGTTTTGCGTTCCGAAAAAAGGCCTGAAAGACAGTCGTCCGGCAAGGTTCGACGCTTGGACTTCGCATCTCAGTTTACGCCAGTTACACATCACGTTCCTGGCAACGATACTGTTGCACCTGATTCAGCGATTGATACACGGGTTCGAGGCAGAGGCCCAATGGTCCCGGATCCAGTCGGTTTTTCCTGTTCAATGTCAAGCGGGCGTCTGTTGACCTGAAAGGCATTCAGTGAGAACAGGGTGTAGCACCGCTCTTGGGAGTTACAGTAAATATCAAAAAACAGACTAAGATTACTGGCATAAAAGAAATTTTGGAAAATGAGTGTCAAGTAATGTTTTAATGCGATCGCTAGAAGCGCTATTGACGACCTCAACAGGAAGACTGTTACAGAAGTTAACAATCCTGTAGGAAAAAACTGCTGTCTAAGAAAGGTCCGAGGGCGAAGCTTGAAAAGCTTCATGTTATGTCCGCGCCGACCGTCGTCATTCGCTACAGTGAAGAACTGATCAACGAGGCCTACTCCAAAGAGGAAGTGTGTGAAAATTAAATCACCGCAGTGCCGTCAAAATTTAAGTGGGTAAAGATGAAGAATTTCAAGTCGAGACTCGTACGCGGCATTACTGAGACCTGTGACTAGTTTGGTAGCCACGCGCTGGACACGCTCAATGGCTAGTATGTCTTTCTTCGGGCCGGTATAAACGACCTGATTAGCATACTCGAGGAGCTGCCTAATATAAACCCCGTAAAGCGTTTGGAACGCTTTCTTGTTTATGCGGGGGAAAGTGCGTTTAGTCATCCTGAGTGTGGCAAACCTGATGCCTTATCCCAAGTGTCGGCATTAGTTTATCACGACCCAATCGACTCAAACTCAATGACCAACGCACAACGTTGGGAAACCGACTTCCGGACTTACAGCCAACGATCAGTTCTACGTCTGACGGATCAGCCATTGCCGGCATCTGCGGGCATTATTCTTTGCGGTACTTTCACTGGACATTTGTGTCCAGCAGTTTCTTTACTTCTTCCACGACGTGTTTGACACACCGCACAACATCGCCCACCCTGGTATCCAGGCCACGACCAAGTTCATTTCCGATAGGTACTTTTGGTCCGGCATACAAATTTCGTTGAAGTGTGTTGCATCATATTTGAGACTGATGAACTTTGCTTCATTAGTGTTGAACGGTGGCCCTACGTTTTACTAGCTTTCTCAAATAAACTGCATTATTCACCTCTGTTCCTACACCAATTAATGTTACCACTTTTCCTGCCGTTATTCACTCTGAGTCCTGTAAATTTCTAAATGCGAAAATTAGACATATTCTTTCTATAATCTTTCTTGAGTAACATACAATTCCTATCCTTTCTCTATGCGCGAACATTCGTTTTTCTCCGGCCCAACCAATGACCATTTGTTTGAGTGAGCTCAATTCTGCTCTATCGTCCCTCATACTGAGCGGTATCTGGTTGTCGATTTTGTTGTACGGGCAAATTCTTTGTTCAATTTCCGAGAGTTTTCCACATTCCGGTTCAGTTTTAATTTTCATATACATTGGTTCAATTTGCACCGTACTAAATCCAGTTTTTGCGAGCGTCCTCTTGTTAACCGTTTCGGAGATAAAGTATTTTCTGTGCGTATCTCGTTCGAAATTTAAATCATTAGCAAACGGTTCAATAATATACACAGACATAAGTACATTATTTCTACGATCATACATAACCACGCAGAAATTATGTCACACGCAAACGGCAGAATCAATGGGAGCCGTACCGAATTTCGAAAACAATACAGGTAACTGTCATCTTTAATTGTTGGGCGATTAATCCAAACAGACATAAGTGAACAACTCGGAGTTTTGTGATTTTAATATCTGTGCAGGGTATCGACGAAGGATATCGGAATATAAGTTGAAAGGTTTTTATCCACGGTAAATCTAGAAATCACGGACATTGTCCGTGGTTCTTTTTCCAGTTTTGTTTGTTATTCACATTAACGATATCCCGGAAAATATCATCATCAAATCCTTTATATACGCCAGTGGGTCTCGTATAGTACAAATTAATGATGACGGGATTGACGGATGATCGGACGGTTGCAGCCTCCCATTCAACGACGCTTGTCTCGGTGGAGATTTCTGCAACGATTCCATTATTCATTGTGCTATCGTGAACTCAGCTCTCTGCTCGTTGATTCGTACACTCAAAGTTTCTCCGGTCTTTTGTTAACTGGAATTGGAGGCCGTAACGGGAAAACGACGAGTCTGCAAACAAACTTTATTCATGGATTTACTCATCGTTCAAAAGCAGACTTCAACGCAACAAGCAAAGGCGCTGGGGATCCGGACTTGAGAGAACCTTTAGCACAACCGTACGATAACCGCCAAGAAAGACGAATGTCAACGGAAAATCCAGTTGACTTTCAGAATTGAGCGGCGCTCTCAACGGCAATAGGTAAAACATTGCAATGCTAGTAAATGTAACTTACAGAAATGAAGATGGCGCCGATTTATTATGCAGCCACGAGTGAAACTGCGATACCTATGCCAACATACTAGCTTTGATGTTACTGGTTTGCAGTCAGTTTACATTCACAAGGTAATCTGAACAGGTACAGTGGTACTAGTAAGGCGATTCTCAGGTCGCATGGAGTTAAGGATTTTGGGGACGTCAGAGGTGGTCTCACTACACCGGCCCCCAGCGGTTGGGTGACTAATATAGGAGACCTTCTACTTGTAAATTTAATCCTGCACAACAGCTACTGTCCTGGTGACAGCGCGTGAGCCACCCAATCAGAAAACGCTTCCTGATGACGTGAAAGGGGCTGCGCTTCTTCCATTACACAGGCGTAGAATGCTACGGCATTCAAGGTTGTTCTCCTTTGACCCGGCAAATGCTGCCATGCATCGCGTTGTGCTTAGAAATAAGGAAAGATGAAGTACCGGACCGTTAGGAAGAAAGGCAGATGCCCACCGTAACGTGTGTCTTGCAGCGCCTGGGGATGCTTACAATTGTGTGCAGGTGTCTTCTTTGTAACGTGAGCCGGGGATTTGTACTTACGAGAAGCTGTTCGTTGCTAGTCGACACACGCATGAAGTACACATAATGAATTGTCGACTGTACAATGAAGGCGGGATAGAAAATCCGCTCGAGGTAGCGAGCGGGAAAATGGGCGCTGCTTCCCGAGCTGGTTGGAAGTTGGGGAAGAAAATCTTTGGGCGTAGACGCGGAATGCAATACCTGAACTAACTCGGAGTTTGAAGAGGATGGAAACAGCTCGGATGATGCTTGTGTTGTCGTACAGGAGGGTTGGTCGATGGAAGCAGGTATGAGTCGACCGATGGAGACCGTTAGGTGTTGTCAAAGCCGTCCATCACAAGTTTTCGCAGAACGTTTGGTGACACGGAAAAGTCCTTCAGACGGTTGAGGCGGTGGTTTCTTAACAGAGTCTGCTCGCAGAAGCCTAACCTCACAAGTTTTGTGTTCTTCAAGAACATAAGACAGAGCTTTTTGAATACGTGTGGCACTCACTTGTAGCGACCGCATGCAGGTCGTTAGTCCGTTGGCGTAGTCCTGAGCATTGACGTCAACTTTGTTCGACGGTTGAAAGAAATCAACCGGAAGGTTAATTGGACGACCATAGACTAGTGACGCTGGGGTCGTAAAGTCATCTTTGGCGCAGTTGCGAATACCAAGTAGAACTAGCGATGAAGCTTTCGTCTAATCCCACCACCTACGAAGCTTTGGGCCGACGATGGAAACACACTACGAGTCCATTCGCTTGTGGATGATAGGCTGTGATGCGTGTTCGGGGCACGCCTGCCAGCTTGGTCAGCTGTAAAAATAACGCTGCAATAAATTGTGTACCGCTGTGGGTTGTAATTGTCGAGGGACCACCAAAGCGCACGATTCAATGCTCGACAGAAGCGCGAGCTACATATACTGTTGATAGGTCCGGCGGCTTTATGGCTTCTGGCCAACAAGTGAACCGATCGCTACATGTGAAAGGTGAGTGTAGCCTCCAGAAAGTGGGACTGGCCCGACGCGGTCCGGCTGAACGTGTTTAAAGCAATCGCCCGGAACAGGAAAAGCTTCCAGCGAGCTGCTTGTTTGTCGGTTGACCTGGGAACGTTGGTATACGAGGCAGCAATGGGCCAATGCCTCACGTCTCGATTCATGTTAGGCTTCTAATACCGTTATTCGCAATGATTGTGGATATCCCAGCGTGTTCTCACACAATGTGGTGCCAGCCGAAAATGTCAACGGCACCGTGAAGACGCGTAGGTTGGAGCGTTCAAAAACATCCATAAACGTGCAATCGGACTGTTGCAGTGCAACCACACTGTTAAGTGAACTTGATTCGGTGAATGTGGAAATGCTGTGCATACGTGATAGGGTGTCCGCGGCGACGTTTGCGGCTCCGGAGACATGGCAGAGGTCCGCAGAAAACTGGGCTATGTAGTCCAGCTGTCGAGTTTCTCGAGGTGAATGTCTATCGGAGTAATTCCGCAAAGCGTTCACTATAAGCTTGTGGCCTGTGGAAATAATGAAAGCACGGCCCTCAAAAGTGTGGCAAAAAAGAGTACAGCCCAACACTCACCTGAAAGTTCATGACCGAAAGTGCTGCGTCACGATTCTGTATTGTTGAAGTGTTGAGAGAAGAATGTAGTTGGCTGCCACGTTTCCAGGATTGCTTACTGCAGCACTGTGCCTATGGCTGTGCCTAACACATCCACAGTGATGCCGATCGTGCACCAGGCTGTTGGTAGTGCAACATTACTACGGAGGCGAGTGTATCCTTTATGGTAGCGAAAGCCGTAGTGGCTTTGGGGGTTAGGTCCGAAGTACGTTTATTGCCCCGAGGTAAATCAGACAGAGACTGCTAAAGCTTGGCGCAATTGGAGATAAATCGGCGGGCCCATTGCAGTGGCAGAGCTTGTGAACCTTTTCGGGTATCTGGCACAATCGAACTGTCTCGGCCTTAGAATCCGGCGGTTTACTCCCTTTTTCTGAAATGCTGTGGTCTAAACGTGACCCAGTTCGGTCTTAGCTCTGCTGATAGTGAGGCCGTTTGAGGCTAGACCTTGAAACTCCGCCCGCAGATAGTTGATATGCCCTTACGAAGAAGAGCTAGCCACGAGGAAATCATCTGCGTATGCATAAACGAAGTCTAATCCACGGTTGACTTCATTTCTCAGACGTTAGAGCGTCTGGGTAGCGTTGTGAAGGTCAAAAGGCGTGCACAAGAAGTTCGACTAGACCAAGTAGAGTGGTGATTACTGCTTTGGGTATATCTCTATGTGCTACCGGCATCGATTTTCCTAAAGATCGGTTTTCTGCGAAACTGGTGGTTAGATCGTGGACGTGTAGCACAGGGTGCCTATCGGAAACAGTGGCATTGGTCAATCCACAATAAGCTCCGCAGGGACGCCAATCACCATCTTCTTTGGCACCATGTGCAGAGGAGACGCCGATGGGTCATCGGAAGGGTGAGTTATACCCGTATCCAGCATATGCTGAAATTCGGTATGAGTGATGTGTAAATTTTCTGGTGCCAGTCTTCGTAATCGCAGGAAAATTGGTGGGCCTTTTGTTTTGATGTGATGCACCACGTCCGTAGCGATGGCAGGTAGCCCGTTTGATGGACGGAATAATTCAACGAATTAAGGCAGTACCCCTCGGTATCTACCATCACCGTTTGAACTAGCCAGCAGTGGGCTGAGGACAATTGTCGAGAAAGTGGTCCCTGTGGCGGATATACTCGTTAGAGGATATAAGAGCTGGTGCTGACCTGCGGCGACAACTAATCCAAAATGCTTCATGAAGTCCACGCCAAAGATGGCATCTGGTACATCCGCTATGATGAACACCTAACAGAAAGCGCGCTACCTAAGGAAGCGTATGCCAGAAGTGCGTGTTGAGGTTCTACTGACAGCGTGGAGCTTGAAGGGTGTCAAACAAGGCACATCCTCCCCTCTAGGCGGTACGGCACTGACTTTAGTGCCGGTGTCCACTGAAAAACATGACCTAGAATTCTTATCAGGTGTAAAATGTAGGCGACCAGAGGTAGGGCTGCCAGAAACGGTTGTACCCATTACTTGCAGGCACAAGCGTATCCCGAGACAGTTGAGAAGATGCACGGCTAGACGCATTTCCGTGCCGTGTCCCAAATTTGTGACGATACCAGCGGTCTCCCGTACTTGAACGCGACCAAGAACGGCTACGTTCTCTGGTAACGGGGCGAGATCGAGAAGCATTGAGGCCCTCAATTTCTAAACAACTTTCCCTCACTTTTGCTTATTCATCGGCAGTGATGCTTCCCGTATATGTCTCCACCTGGTACATTTTGCTAGAGAGATGTTCGACGACAGAGTCGGCGGATCTTGCCAGCTTGTCCAAGGAGCTCGTCGATATGAATGGAGAAATAATCATATAGACTAAACATCACAGACAAGTGATCGCAGCTGTCACATTCCCAGTCGGCCCTTTTCGAAAAGAAGCACTAGACTCGAGTTTCGCTTTCATTAGAACTCGCCAGTAGTGTATATTCTTGCTACGACCGGAACTAGAATTCTGAACACAATTTAAAGAAGCAACTCACAAGCGAAAGTGATTGAGTTTACATGGTTGGCGGTATCCGAAACGGATTAGCCCGTCACAGTGACCGAAGCCAAAGGATGCCTGCGCTTCAAACCATCACCCCAAGTGGCGTGCGCTGCACCACTCGCGGTTGCACTCACACACCACGTATCCGGTGTAAACCCGAAAGGAATAAGACCAGTAGGTGTGTGAGTGAGACCTTTGTGTCCAACCGGCCAATGCCAGTTAGCCAGTTGAACGGCTAGCACGAAAAGGAAACCCTTATCTCTCGGAAAATAAACACAGAGAACCCGCAATGACAAGAAGAAGAGAGATATGTGAAATATGAAACAAAAAGCATTTTAATACACGAGTGCATGCTAGTACATTCCGGAGAGGATAAATTTGAAAAGCAAAACCCAAAATTAAGCTACGGAAAGATCATCATTAAATACACTAATAAAGCTCAAGGAAAGAATGGATGGCAGACCGCAGACACTCCATATTTTGAGAGGAGAAGCGGATTGGTTACCCAACGACCATGGTCTTGGTCGACGTAATAATTTGAAAAAGTAGAATGGATATGCTGATATGACTTAACTGAGCCTTACGTACTCGTAATCCCTTCGCCGACGGTGCACTATGAGTACGCTGGTGACCTACTGAGGCAACGTAGCCAGTGTATTCGCGACCGCACATGTCGAAACACCATACAGTCATATAACCATGACCTATGGCACAGATGGTCCCCTGCGTACCGCGCGCTTTCGTTCTCGGCCCCGCAATAACTGCTCGTTGAACTGGCGGACGCCCGTGCGAATTGTATTACTCAAAGCAGTCCGGTTCAACCTTAAGCCTTCTCAACATCTAAAATCAATTTTACAACGTGAAAGACTTACCTGCACAGCATCCTGGTATCTCCGCTTCTGATCACCAAGATTTCTCTTACCCGATTTCATTTTCTCCATACAGCAGCTGCTACGGAATACGGTCATCGCCCGTCCGACGGACATGACCCAGCCAACGAAGCTGGTTCAACATCAGCAAGGCTTCCATCCCGTTCATATCCGCTCACCGCAGTATCTCAGTGTTCGGAACCACGTCCAACCACCGGACAACCTGGATACGTCTTAGACATTGCAAATGAAAGTGGCTCAAATAGCGCACGTTCCGCTGATACAATGTCCACGTTCCACTGCCATACAGCAGTATAGACAGCACCATTGAGCGGTAGACGAAGAGCTTACTGCTCGTGTTCAAGCTGTGGTTCTTCCAAACACGTCTTTCAAGACGTCTGAAAGCAGTACTAGCCTTTGTTACACGAGCTCTCAACTCGCAGTCCACAGACAGATCGGTGGACAACTCGCTACCCAAGTAACAGAAGTCTGTGCAGCTGCTGACATTATCTCCATCACCACAGACTTGGGGTGAAGGTGTACAGAGAGTGCCTCCGCCCTGAGTAGGCTCAAAGAAAGAAAGTGTTTTACCTATGTTATATCCGGTCCAAACTTGGATGCCGCGTTCGCAAAAGCCGTGGCCAATCGCTGTAAATCGTCTTCGCCGTGTGCAAACAGCGTGCTGTCATCTGCAAACAGAAGCATGCGCATCACTGAGATACGTAGTCGGGTTTGGGCGCCGAAACGTCGAACATTCAGTAGAGGCCCATACTTCCGGTACACTACCATAACGCCGTTCTCTCCAGAGTCCTGGAAAGCAACTGTTAGCATAGCAGTCAAATATAAACTAAATGGGGCTGGGGCCAAGACACAACCCTACTTCACACCAGTGACAGTGTCAAAATCATCAGAGGTAGATCCACACGATTGCACTTTCGCTCTCATGCCCACATGCAACAATCTAATCAAATTTACGAACTTACCTGGATATCCAAACTTACCAAGCACTGTCCACAACGCCTCGCGGATCACAGAATCAAAGGCCTTGGTGAAGTCTACAAAGTGGGTATGCAGGGGCTGGTTGCGTTCACGGCAATTCTCCTAAAACCGTCCAGCAGCGACCACCAGGTTGATCGTACTCCGATTCGCCCAGAATCCGATTTGCTTCTCAGGAACTTTGGCCTCCAAGACATCCGTATTCAGCCGGTTCAGAAGGATTCTGGCAAGCACCTCGCCTGCGCAGCTCAGCAAACTTACGCTCCGATAACTGTCAGTGCATTGCTTGTTACTCTTACCTTTAAACACAGGTACTATCACAACATATTCAAAATCTTGTGGCATCACCTCCTGCTCCCAGGTGGAATGAACCAGCTGGAACAGTGCACGTTCCATCGCCGATCCGCCATTTTTCAGGATTTCGCCTGGCAATCCATCTTCACTTGCAGCCTTTCCGTTGCGAAGTTGACCAATCGCTCTCTGCAAATCTAGTAAATCGGGAGCGAGAGCAAGTGAAGACTTGATGGACTGTTGCGGCAGGCTGTTCATGGTCACCAAATCAATGGCGGCGGGACGATTTGGTAGGTTACCAAAGTGTTTGCGCCAGACTTTCATGATGTCTTCTGGCTGGGTGCACGAACAGCCGGTGTCCACGTCTACCAGAGCTTCAGTAGACTGGACAGATGGACCGAATGTCGCTTTGAGTAAATCATAGAACTCCCCATGTTGTCGACAATCTGCTAAGCCATGCATCTGATCACCCTGCCTTCTCCACTAGTCGTCCTCGTTTCCGCAAACACGTTCGGCCAGTTGACGGCGGATACTCCGAAACTTCGCCTTCTTCGCTCCATTGCCCGGGTCTGCTGTGGAGGCAGAAAACGCGGTATTCTTCTGTCGTACCTGTTAGGCGATAATCGCATTGTTGTCGTCGAACCAGTCCGGACGTTTCTGGCGTTTGACGTCAGTTGTCTCGGTGGCTGCTGCCGTGATCCAATTCTTCAGGAATCGCCACATACACTCATAAGTGGTGGACACAGAAGCGTCGTGCAGACGAGTGGCAACTGCACATTGAACAGCAGTCTTTGTCCAACAGTTTTCCAGTCGTTTGATATCTAACTTCTGCCGTCGTCCGAAAGATCTGCAATAAGCAGACTTGCGCGCATGGATAAATAATTCAGTCCCGACCAGTCTATGATCGGTGCTACGTTCAGCGCCGTGCATCCCTCGTGTGATACGCACTTCACGAATGTCACGCTGTCGCACAATCACGTAATCAAGCAAATGGTGTTGACTGCTTCGTGGATGGGTCCACGTCGTGATGTCGTTCGCATCCAGCTGGAAGCAGGTGTTCGTGATAGCCAGCTCGTGAGTAGCACACGGGTGGATCATACGATCACCGTTATCACTGACTGAACCAATGCCGTATGGTCCGAGGACCCCCGGCCAAGCTACCGAATCGCGCCTGACTCCAGCGTCCAAGTCACCTAAAACAACCAGTCGATAAGTCACCGACACCGACCGGATTGTGGCGAATATATGATCATAGAATTGGTCCTTTGCGTCATCAGTGTGATAAACAAGTGGAACATAAACGCTAATAAATGTAGCACAATTACTTCGACCAAGTCGTAGGCGCATAGGCAGTATTCGAATGCCAACGCCGTGCGGTTCGCCTATCATCAGAGCGTTGATGCGATCAGCGACTGCTAAACAGACACCATATTCCTCAGCACCGTCTGTCGGGTAACCTATCCAGTAGAAAGCGTACCCAGCACCTGCTTACTATAACTTACCCTGGTCGGCAAGCCTTGTCTTGCTCGAGGCTGCTCCATCGATTCCATAGCGACGCAGTTCCATCGCGATCAGTACAGTGCGCTGTTCTGGCCGTCCTTTGGAGCTGCGTCGATCCAGCAGCGTGCGCACATTCCATGCTTCAACGCAGATGGTCTTGCGTCCTTGGGCCTGTTTTAGGTTGATCTTTGGGTTGCTGAAACTTGAGTGAGCATTATCTGTTCGAAGATTAATACTGGGGAAACAGTATGAGGGTGAGTGATTGGCAGTAGCGTATTTTTGCCTATCCACCCTGTCATGTGCAGCAGATAGGGCAACCCGTTTTATCTTGCGCGACGGCCAGTACAGTATGTTATTTGGTTTCTGTTGTAAAGTCATAGTTGCGTGGGCTTAGGATACTGCCAGGACGCCAAGATCTAGACAGAAGAGCGATTGGGGCCCTCAACCAAAGCCTTAGACTCAAAAGCGTACACCGCAAGGCAGTGGGTGACACACACGCACACATACGCATCAGCATCAGCCATCCAGAACGGGTTCGACAGTCACAACTTAAGATATTCGGCACATTCACATACAGATAATACTGCGCAAACAAACCGACCACACATACAGAGAATCAGATCAGGCAAAAAAATAACAAACCGAACCAAAACACAACAAACTGACACCATACACACCTCACAACAGACACATCTGTCTTTTGTCTGGCTGCTCCCCTTTGACATACAAATACAGATAGACAGGGTGTGGACACGTATACAGTCACACCACGCATTGTCATCACCACCACGGCTACCCATGGATTGATTCAACCACTTTTGTGCACATAGCGCCGGCTGGTAAGTTCTGAACAGCATGGTTTCACTGAAGACCAGCAGCTTCGGGTTCCGTTGGCGCTTACCTCGGTGAAATACAAGAAAGCGTTCATACTACGCTTTATTGGGTTTCTATTGAAGACCCTCAAACGTCTCTGCATAATTGAAGGTGTGGCCTCGCGTTCGCTTACCCAAAAGCCTCCCGCAGAAAAAATCCCAAGCTCTGCTCTCTAGTGGTGACTGTATTATTTAGCAAAGAACAGGGAATCTGTTATAACCCGCTGGTCAACAATAATCAGAAATGTCTAGTGCACGACAATACAAATCACGGAACGTAGCACAGAGCTTAGTAATACCCGGAAACCTCAGAATAACACATTAAACCGTGACCTTTAGTCGGGATCGTATTTGCTCTCAAACCAAAAGTAACAATGCAGCGTCTGCATATATATAGTCTTTGAATGACCTTGAAGAATCCCACTCGAATTGGTGCATCAAAAGTGGGATGGGCCAATCACAGACACCCGGGAAAACGTGTGCCAAAATTGAGTTTTAGCACGTTGTGGCGCGAATAAGTAAGGTCCAAAATCACAATTTATCTTTCGTTGACATTTCGGAAAATGAATCATTTTTGGGGAAAATAGACTTCCCCCAACACATCCCGTTTGAGATGACAATCATCCATAGCACTTGGTTAGAGTGTCCAGCTGCATGGGATGGTGTGGACGTCTATTGCGGTCTGTCCAACGCCTGGGAAGGGGGCCGATGGTGATTTCGGCATGAGAAGCAGAACGGTTAAAGTGTCTGCATCCGGAATTGCAAACGTGTCCAACAAGACATCCAGCGGAAGCAGCTGCTGCTCGTCCCTGCGGGATTTGAGCAACGCCCGTTTGAAAGTGTCAACGAAGCGTTCCGCTTATTTGTTCAATTGTGGGTAATAAGGCGGAGAACGAGTGTGTTGGATGAGCGACCGGCGGCAGAAATCCTCGAAGTGTGAGGACGTGAATTGCGTCCCGTTGTCCGACGCGAGAATGTCGGGAAAGCCATGCTGACTGAAAATGCGACGCAGGGCAGTGATTGTATTAAGGGATTTCGCCGGAGAAAGTGCGATTATCTCAGGTAACTTGGAATACGCATCTACTAAGGCAAGGCAGGACACTGTCGATCGAACCAGCGAAGTCCAGGTGTAGGCGTGGCCATGGACCCTTGGGTGCGGCGCTGAAACCAGTTGAGAAGTCACCACAGATTCGGATGGACTAGTTAGACTTCTTCACTACAACGATGCGGACGGCCTATGCGGAGTAGTCAACCGACACTGACACCAAGTAGTTACAGTCGTTTGTGTTCCTGGTCCACGAGCGGCAGGGCTGCATATGGAACCGGTTGTTTGGGACGAAAGACCGGTTGGCTGCCAGGGCGGAGCTGCAGCGTGGCCTGGGTACAGGAGCAAAGGCACAGGTCATTCTGGAACACGGGATTGAATTGGTGAATGATGTCATCGCACCTCTTCTAAGATGCGGCAGGGGACCGCACCTGGTTGCATATGGCCGGGATTGGGACATCAAGAAGACCAAGCGGCTCGAGCCAGTCAAGCCCGTGGAGATCGAGACCGGAGTTGGAGAGGTAACGCGCCCCTTCGATGGTGGTGCCGCGGAATGACACTGAACAGTGCAGTCTTCCAGTCATTTGCACCGAGCCACCACATGCGCTGGTTGCTGTCTGGTACGATGGGCGGACAGGAGGGTTACCCATGGATCGCCAGAGTTTCTCGAAGATTATCGTGATGTCGAAGGAAGTGCCCGACTGCAAGCGAGCCAAACGACCACTGATGTGGACGGCCACTAACCTTCCACGATCGGCAACATTGACTTGGAAATTAGCCAGCGGACTGTTAAATCTGCCAGCTGACCAGGAACCGGCTGTGTACGGTCCATCTACGTTACGTTCATGCATGTGCATACGCACACACACACACACACACACAATCGCCCACCCACGTGAACCGTTCCGTTTCACACCTGCCGGTTGCAAAGGTCACATGCAAAGGTCATGTCCATTGTAAACTCTATCCATTGTTACGTGTAATTCACTTTCATGCTGGCTCAGTCAGGATACACAAGGTTCCTCCTAACTCC
>JTDE01005835.1:23851-34404 GCA_014338405.1 Paragonimus skrjabini miyazakii
AATGAAGTTGGAAATGTTGTCATACATGTTTCACTATCAAATGTGTTGGTGTTTCTGTTGAATTGCAAACCAAACACAGTATGGTGGTGTATTTCCATTTCGGTCATATCTGTGAAACGCCGCAAAATGAAGCACTCTCAGGTGTTAAGATGACGTACTTCACCTCGAAAATGGCAATGATTGCATTTATAAGAATTGAAAAAGTGAGCTAACGTCAATAAGCGGTTGTTTTTGCGAAAATGGTGGAAAAAATTTTTATCACGAAGCTAATACTTTTGGGACTTAATCGATGTATTCCAATTTTTCCATTAACGCCGCTTATTTACAATTGATGTACTGTGAGTACTTTGCCTGAAATTCCGATTTTAAAATTTCATAAAATATTTAAAAATCGAGGATTCGCGCCAAAAGGACCGTTTTGCCTTTTGAACGACCTTCAAGGCGAATCTCGTGAAACGGATAATTGCCATGTTGACTATGCAAGGCCCATCGATAGTCACTATTATTTTATTATTGTTGACTCCTTCGCCAAATGGCCGGAAATTTTCGTGTTAAAGAATCAAACGACAGATTCCACAATAAAGTGTCTCAATCACTATTTCGCACAGTTTGGGGTTGCTGAAACGATTGTTAGTGACAACGGACCACAGTTTACGTCAGGTGAATTTTTTATTTTTTATCGTTCATTGGGCGTGCAACACATGCGAAGACCAGTTTATCACCCTCAATCGAATGGACAAGCTGAACGGTTTGTTGACATGTTCAATAGGGGTTTGATAAAATTACAACGTGAGGGGTCTGTATCAGAAATTTTGGACACATTTCGATCAACGCCAAATCAAGCACTGCCTAACAATCAATCACCAGCAGAAGCGTTCCTGGGACGGAAGATGCGTGCTCCTTTAAATGCCATGCTCCCGCCAACCGTTTCGAACGAGCCTAACTACAAAATGTAGAATCGATTTAATCGGCACCACGGGACTCGTATGCGCGTATTTTTCCCTGGTGACTTGGTGTATATTCGTGACTTCAGGCAGCGAGCTAACCCCTGGATCCCAGGAACCGTGAGAGCGAGAATCGTTCACGTACTGTACGCAGTGGACAGTCAGGAAGGTACAACCAGAAGACACGTCAATCACATCAGACGCAGATACACGACAGATGACAACTACGCCAGCAACCATTATGAGCTGTCGCTAGATATATTACTTGATACATTTTCTCTACCAAGAGAGAAAACGCCTGAACCCCAGCAACCTGATGTACCGCTACCGGAGAGCAGTCCGGTAAGAAGACATTCAAGACGCACACGTCCCCCAATCCAGAGATTTCAGATGAATCCTTATAGGCGGTCGTACTTGTGACATTTTCCTTTTTTTACGGGGAGAGGTGTACGGTCCATCTACGTTACGTTCATGCATGTGCATACGCACACACACACACACAATCGCCCACTCACGTGAACCATCCCGTTTCACACCTGCCGGTTGCAAAGGTCACATGCAAAGGTCATGTCCATTGTAAACTCTATCCATTGTTACGTGTAATTCACTTTCATGCTGGCTCAGTCAGGACAGACAAGGTTTCTCCTAATTCCTTTGAGTTCTCACTTCAGTGCGTAGTGCAGATACAACAGGCTGGCTGCTTGAACCTGGAGGTCACTGTCGGTTTGACCCTCTCGGTTGCTTGTGGCTGGCAGAGACCCTCTTTGCGACCGACCGTGTGGCACCGCTGGCAGCGATGCTGTCGAAAGGAGCAGAATCTGTGGAAATGCCACGCACCACAGTATCGACAAGCGGAAAGGGGCCTCTTGGTATCAGCGGGACTGGGTTTGATAGGTCGCGTAAGAGATTCCCGCTGGAAGCTGGAAACGGCTTGAATTGAGCGAGGCACCCGGTCCGGATGCTGGATCGTGGCAGAATCATGCCTGAGGTTGAACAACTTCTCGCATTTGTTCACGATCTGCTCCAGCTTGACTTGTGGCCCCTGGTCAATTTTAGCAAACAGCCCGGTACGGAGGTCAGCACAGCTTGGTGATTGCAGACCGTAAATGAAAACCAGGCGGCGGAACTGGTCCTCAGTGAGCGAACCAAGTTTGAACCATCCGCACTCACGGTTGACGAAACTAGCATAGGTGACAAAGTCGTCTACGTCTCGTTTGACCAGTTGGAGGCATTGGAACCGTCAGTTGAACAGGGATGAGGTATCCCCGAAGATTTTCGTCACTTTCTGGACCGTGTTCGCGAAAGTCAGGGTCCGCGGTTCGGCGGGCAAGATGTAGTTGGTATAGCTGGCGTTTTACGCTGGACCTACTTCACGGAGCGGTAGAAAAACATTCGTCCCGTCATACCTGGATTCTAGTTCAACCGTGAAAGTGTCTTCGTACCGCTTGTACCAGGCCTCGAAGGAGACAACGGCTTGGGTGCCATACAGGAAGTCGGAGGCATTCCTGGCCAAGTGATCCACAGACGCGGATCGACAGAAGTTGACGGCCCAAGCACGGCAAAGCGGGTGGCTATCAATTCCACCGGTCGGATCTACGACTGCATCACCTGCTTGAGATCCGGATCAGCAGACATAGTTCAGGAGAGAGAACAAAGACAAAGCAAAAATCCCGTCTCTAAATTTTATGATCCGCTGGTCAACGATAATCAGAAATGTCTAGCGCACGACAATACAAATCACGGAACGTAGCACAGAACTTAGCAATACCCGGAACCCCCAGAATAACACATAAGACAGTGGCCCTTAGTCGGGATCGTATTTGCTCCCAAACCAAAAGTAACAATGCAGCGTCTGCATATTGTAGCATGCAAGCCGGCTGTTTCTACTCGGGTTGACCGTTACACTCTCGGACCAACTGTGGGGCAATGTGGAGACACCGAGGGACAGCGTTCTTTTGAAGTAGGGGTTCCAACAACTCCTGTAAAAGGAAACAACAAGAAACAAACATGAGCCAAAGGCCCAGTAAGTCATGCACACGACTTACACAAACAACAACTAAAACGGCGCCGAAAACACAGCAGCACGCTCCTTCACTAATTCAAATTCAACTACTGCGCGCTTGCTGGTTTCGGTCGCACATTACAATATATAGTCTTTGAACGGCCTTGAAGAATCCCGCTCGAATTATTGCATTAAAAGTGAGATGGGCCAATCACAGACACCCGGGGAAACGTGCGTCAAAAGTGAGTTTTAGCACGTTGTGGCGCGAAAAAATAAGATCTAAAATCACAATTTATTTTTCGTTGATATTTCGAAAAATGAATCATTTTTGGGGAAAATAGATTTTCTCAAACAGAAACCCAGGTCCAGTGCTATAACCGTGTTAATGATCCGCCGACTGCCCGCGCAGATAGGCGGAAACGTTTAATTAAAATCATCCTAGGTTTTGTATAGGAATCTTTTTGCTGACTACCAGTTCTAATCAGGCTACGAACGAACCAGGCGCTATGCCTTGGTTCGAACGGATCTACAAAGTGCCGTCTGCACTCTGGATGGCTGAAAGTCGTTTGAAGAACCACACAACGCCCCTAAAACATCGCAGGGTTCACTCTTTGTTACGCTACGTTGCTGATTAAGTTTTTCGAATACGGGTTTCGAATAGGAGCATTCTAAGCCAAACATTTTTTCTTTGGCCCAGGTAATCGAGAGTTGGTCCACCCATATAACAGGCTGTGGCAATGACACCTGATAACTTAGCTTGGTTAAGTGAAGATTGCGCACTACGCAAGGATGCTGATGAAGATGGTTTAAGAACGTCACCGGATAATTATACCCTATATATGTATACATATGTATAATATTTTGCAAGGCATACGCTGAATATCGTACGATTTAATGTGACGCTTCAAATTCACACGTGGATTAGTTACCAAATAAATAAATGTATCGGAATGAGATTGTTTTGTCGCTCACTGTGCTCTCCTGTGGGTTTGTCTTTGCTCGCCTTTCGATTAGGCGTCAACGATGCTGACGTAGTGGCCGACCATAACTGTGTTGATTGAAAGAACTCATCGAATGGAGAGCTTCCAGTACAAGTCGTTACCCTTTCATTTGTGCCCACGCGACCACTTTTACCTGATCCGTGTTGACCTCGCAACTTGTGTCAGTGCAATGGTATCACAGAATGGAGGGTTGGGGCTCACTGCAAAATTGTGTTCTATATGACATCTGGCTATTACAACCGGTGCAATGATTCTGTCCTCCGTCGGCATTTTGTCACCACTGGCTGTAAGAGTACGTTGGCAACACGGTTTCTGTTTGTAGCCCGAGAGTCTGCGTACTGCGTGTACCGATTACGCTTAGTGACGTTCCTGTGTCCACTAAACCCACAGGTGTTATTCCACGTATACGTACTGTAAGCTGCGCTTGTAGTTGGGAACAGTCGGTAGAGGAAGGGACGTAAACAAAACCACAAGGCTTACCTGTTCTCACATAGCTTCCCGGGGCCCGGTCGACGAGTTCGGAGGCGTGACGATTTGCCCTGAATTCGTGGTCGCCCGGTCTACGTGATCAGTTCGACCAGGGTTGCCGTTCTCGGCCTCCATATCGCAAATAGTTGGGTCCGCGAAACCAGCTGAATTCCTCCTGTACATTGGGGGGCTGTTTCTTTGATTTGTCGTTCGTTTCTGCGACGCAATATTGTGCCGGTAGACTAACGGCTGCTTCGACTCTTTCGAGCTTATCGACTAACCACACGGCAGCACCAAGGTCGCCGGGCGGGTAAAGCAGGAACTCCCCTTTTATAGTCGTTGGCAGGACACCTTCTACTAGCTGTTCAAGAATTCGCTTCTGGAACTCCTCTTGGGACTTTTCTCATAACCTCGCTCGCTCAGGCGCCGCAATTGACGGACAAACGACCGAACGATTTCTCCCTCGAGTTGTTTACGGGCGTGGAACTACTGTCGATAAACTGTGGGGTGCAAGGGGGCATCTAATAAACGTCGAAGTTCTCTGAACGTCTTGTCTGATGCGGGAGTACCCAAGATTCTAGCCTCGACGACAATATCGAAGGCCTCCCCGTTTGGCAAATTCAGAATCAGTTTGTTATGGGACTCCGGTGGGATGTTTTGAAGATAGGCCCGTACTTGACCTTCCCAACGGAAATGATGCCCCCCCATAGCGAACTCATCGGGAAGTGGAATCGATACTTGCAGCCCCGCTGTCGTGAGTTTCGTTGATAACCTGTCTAGATTACCAGTCAGTGTCTGCATGAGATTGTTGAATTCTCTGGAATTTGAAGGAGCGATAGAACGCTGGTCTTCTTTCGGTTTCATTGCAGTTCTTTACATTTCGGTTCTTGGCAGGGTCGCATGCAACCAGAAGAGTAGACAGATTGTATCCAAAGATATATTAAGCAACACGCAGCAATAGTTTAAATGCAACTGTTCTATTTATTTGTCTGACTGCCCGTTGATTCAGGGTCCTCATGTACGGCGTTGATTTAGCGGTCACTTCAAATCCAGTCCGTGCACGTTAACCAGTTTCGATCGCTCGCTACAGTATCCTGTCTTCGGCATGACCTTGATCCTGGTCCACTGAACGCAAAAAACGCTTCGTACTTTACTTCCTCATCTTCAAACTACTGCTGTTTCAAAACCGTTCTTTGCTAAAGATCATTCAACTGTAGTTACCGATGCTTCTCCCACTGGAACTGGTGCGGTTCTTGAACAGTGTGATAGATCCGTTATATGCATTTTACGTCGTCTCTTTGAAACCAAACGTGGGTATTTTCAGACCCAACGTGAAGCCCTTGAAGTATATTGGACTGTTGAGACTTCGTCTATATCTTTTTGGACTGCCGCTCACTATTGTAACCGATCACAAAGCTTTAACATTTCTGTCATCCCAACAAATCGCCAGCAAAGTCATCTGCTGCCATGGTGCAACGCTGATGCATTGCTCTCAGTCCCTGCAATTGTACAAGTATTCATTGTAGTACAAAAAATGTCCCATGTTGATTACTCATCCAGAATCACATCGCCTGACTCTAACTCTTACAACGCTGAATGTTTACTGGTTAAACCACCGTCAATTAATAGGAATGCACTTGTGTGTGATAGTCGTAAGTTCTTTAGTCCTGCTTTCTATGCCTTAAGACTTGGCGAGACACAACAGGAGCGGCAAAGATTTCCCGCATTTTGCTGTCGCCGTGAAAGCTTGTCCATTATTTCGGATAGATGACTGTGTTTTGATGATCGAGCTGTAATTTCACCGACTCCGAGATCTAATGTCCTGGCGGACTTGCCTTCTGGACACTGTGGAGTGGATAAGACAAAGCCGCTTGCACACTTATCTTGTTGGCGGCCGGAATCGGAACCAGATATTAAACACATTGCCAAAAGTTGTATCACATATATACACAAAATTTATACGAGACGATTGTGATGACTTCCGTGGCCTATCACGTTTGAAACAGTTCGGAGGGTTCGTACTAACTACTGTGATCCTTTTCGGCGAAAAATACTGTGCCCTAGTTATTGCTGATGCTTACTCTAAATGGCGTGAAGTTCTAAATTCGTCACCGAGTGCGGACTTCACACAACATGCCTTGAAAAAATTATTCTACCTCAAGGGTGTACCTGCTGCTTTGGTCATCGACAATGGCACTCACTTCACTATCAAATCTTTGGGTGAATGGATTAAAGGACTTGGGTGTCGACATCTGTCTGCCGCTTTGCGACGTCCACAGTTCAGTAGATTTGCTGAAAATTTTGTACGCACACTGAAGTCTGCCACTGCTCCGCTAAGACCAAACTGATTTGTGGAACTTGATGGAGGAATCGATAATTTTCTCATGTAATACAGAAGTGCACCACATTCAAATCACGTTCTCTGCGCACGTGACTTGACCGTGCAAAGACAGCCGATGTTGTTTTCTCGAAGGTAATGATTTACGTCTTGCGAATTGAATAGTTCTTTCTTCCCACGGAAATCGCACTGTTAATATTTTTGACTTCGAAGAACTTTTCGACCATCGAAGTTATGTTGACCCGGTTGAGTTCAGCTCTAGAGGTCAGTCTGTTGATAGACACCATGTTGCTTTGAATTCCAATGAAGTTTTTCTAAACAGTCCTGTTGCGCTTGAAATTGACGATAGTACCGGAGTATATGCTATTGCTGAAGTACACTAGTCACGTGAGGAACTGATAATCAGAAGATCTGAACGTTTGAGATCCAGACCACCACGGCATTACAGATATCCGTACATTCATTGAAGGTGTGGCGAATGCAATGAAAATGTCAGACATGCTTTGTCTCCTTCTGCTGTGCAATCGGCTTGCTATTCCAATCTCCCGTACAATTGTTACGTACGATTCGACAATGTACATTCTGTGCCGTTGTACCCATCTAATAATATTATATGTCTTACATACCATCAAAGATACCGCAGAAATATTGAAGGGAAGGTTTTCTTCACTTTTTGCAGCATAATGGGATCATCGGAGCTCACCGGTGAAAGAAACCGGACATCAATCGATTGCTAGCCTCACGTCTTGTGATCCGAACTGCACCAAGCAGAATGGAAGCGCCGGGATCCAATCGGCCCGTCTAGTTCAGTGTCAAGTGGGCGTCTGCTGACTTGAAAGACAAGTATTGAAAACAGACTGTAGCACCATTTTTGGGAATCCCAACAAATAGAAAGAGCAGGGTAAAAGCTCTAATATGTTTTAGGTGAATGAGAATCAAACAGTGCTTTGGAGCGACCTGTAGACGTGAATCTGACGATCCCAGAAGGAAGGACAGTTTCCTGAGGAAGTTCCAAAGACGGAGCTTGTAAAGCTTCCTATTATGTCCTCGTTGGCCGTCGTCAGTTTCTATGATGAAAAACCGTTTTTCTAGATCTACCCTGGAAAAGAAGTGAGAAATAGACCACGATGAAATTGTCGAAGTTCAAGTGGGTAGAAATAAAAAATTTCGAGTCGAGACTCGTGCGTGACATTCTTTAAGCCCGTGACTGATTTGGTAGACGAGCACTGGACACGCTCGTTGGTGAGTATGTCTTTCTTCAGGACAGTATACACGACCTAATTAGCATACGCGAAAAGTGGTTTTATACACACCCCGCAAAGCATTTAGAAAGATTTATTGTCTCTGAGAGTGAGAGTGAGCCTGATCACCTTGAGAGTGGCAATTCCTTTCTGACCATCTCCTGGTAATACGCGAAGAATAAGTTAGACGATATCCAGTCGAATATATCTTTCTTCGGGCCGACTTTTGTGATGTCTGCTGTGCTAAACGCCTTACTAGTACCACTGTACCTGTTCAGGTAACCTTGTGAATGTAAACTGACTGCAAACCAGTAACATCAAAGCTAGTATGTTGGCAGAGGTATCGCAGTTTCACTCGTGGCTGCATAATAAATCGGCGCCATCTTCATTTCTGTAAGTTACATTTACTAGCATTGCAATGTTTTAACTATTGCCGTTGAGAGCGCCGCTCAATTAGTCTGACGCTTAAATGGATTTTCCGTTGACATTCGTCTTTTTTGGCGGTTATCGTACGGTTGTGCTAAAGGTTTTCTCAAGTCCGGATCCCCAGCGCTTTTGCTTGTTGCGTTGAAGTCTGCTTATGAACGATGAGTAAATCCATGAATAAAGTTTGTTTGCAGACTCGCCGTTTCTTCGTTACGGCCTCTAATTTCCGTCAGCAAAAGACTGGAGAAACTTTGAGCGTACAGATCAAACAGCAAAGACCCAGGTTCACAATACTGGTGAGCCCAATCCCTAGATTATTTTTGTTGCTTCCTGTTATTTTATTGCAAATTTTACATACGCCAGTTTCATTTCATTTCTTATTTGTGTATTTGTACACATAAATGCGTGATAGTAAATTTCTTGCTCTACTTAAAATTTCTATTTACTTATACTTATCGAAACTTCTATGGGTACATTTTGATGGGGTCAGGTACCTCATTCCTCAAGTTGGAGCTTGGATAGGTAAGTGCAAGTTCAAGCACCGTGAGGTTTCGTGCCGCTGACTTTGTTCCAGACGACCCGGAGTACCGGCTAGTGTAGCTTGAGCTGCAATTCCAGTTAGCCCTCATGACTAGCCGGGCTGCCGATCTCACATTTCTGGCCATCCCGTTGCCGTTGTCACTTACGCCATAGTCGTTAAGCCACCTGAGAGCAATCATCTTGACAACCAAAATAACGTATTCTAAGAGTCGTCGTATCAGAGGAAACCGACGGCAATTATAGCTTTCGCAGGAATTGGACTTGAAAGTCACTCTAAAGGGGAAAACGGTCACTTTGGCGCGAATCCTTGATTTTACATAGTTGCAGAAGTGTTGACATCGAAATCTCAAACGAAGTATTGACGGATCATCAATTGCAATTAACCAGTTTTAATGAGAAAATCGGAATAAATCGAATAAGTGCCAAAAGTTCCAGTTTACTGATGGAGATATTTTCCAACATTCTCGCGAAAGCAAGCTATTATTGACGTTAGCCTCTTTTTTCAAGCCTTATGAATGCGCTCATTGCAATTTTTGGGATGAAGTACACCATCCCACAATCTGAGAGTACTTCATGTTGCGGCACCTTGGAGATATAGTCGAAACGGAAATATGCGGCCATACAATGTTTACATTGTATTTCAACAAGATTACTAACATACTTGATTGTGAAACATGGATGACAACATTTTCAGCTTCCTTGTCTATTTGATATTCATACTATTTCTATTTGCTCGCAGGATGTTAAGTAGATACTGGTCGACGGAACGTTGTTCCTAGAAATGGCTGAAAATGACATGTTATGGCTGTTTCCATCTTAGGTGTCTACCGAACGGCGTAATGGAAAGGTATTATGTCCCCCTTTATCATCGAGAATCTTCAGAAGTTAATTATATTCATTCTAGTGCATTGTTTTCAATTAGATTGGGAGGGCGTGGCATTCATACAAAACAGTATACGGAACCAGATGGACTCAAGTTGCCTACCGATCACCGGGAGGTACGCTTTTTAACCCGTCACTAGTTGATGTTTAGAACGCCAATTATCTATCGCGGTGCAGAGGTATATTCTAATCAATATGGCAATCGATGGAATCGAAAATGATGACTACCATGTACCACAAACGCTTCAAATACAAGTTTATTATCACTTCCCGCATGTGTCCGTTCTTCATGTTGTTCATGGCAAATGTCATTCGGAAGGAGCAGTTACTAGTGTGAACACATACTGCATTCTCCGACGTTGTTCATAGTTGGGCCAATCGGGTGAAGCAGCTACTGCTGTGAGCATATACTGAATTCTCCGATGTTGTTCATGCCTCAAGGCTACTGGACCGATGATAGCGCGGGACATATTACCCTCATTTACACTGTTTCGTATAGATGGTATATAGAAACAACCACGTCAGTTGCAATCGGTTTCAAAACTGAGATATCGTCTGTTGTTTGCTACAAGAAATAATGGCAGGTAAACTGACTGAACACATAACTCAGATATAGAGCTAACCCAAAATCTTCGTAGAATAGTTATCATTGGCAGTTAACTCGCGATTCACCTTCAGCATAGCTCAAAATACAACATCAGGAACAAAGAG
>JTDE01005836.1:0-12358 GCA_014338405.1 Paragonimus skrjabini miyazakii
AGCTCGCCGGATCAAAACAGTACACAAGCCCGACCACCTCGCCAAGGTAGCAATATTGGCGATTGGACGCGTTGCCGCTTGGCTTGTGAACAATCGAAGATCCATCGTCATACCGTCACTCCATTTGGATCATTTCCGCCATCTGATGCTCGCTTCGACCACGTCGAAAGGTTTCAGATATCTCCTTACGTTTATCGACAAATTTACTCCGTAGCCTGAAGTTTTTCTTATCTGTGACACCACTGCCCAAACCTTGGCAACAGCATTCGTAGTAGGATGGGGTTCACGCCTTGGCATAACACTCAGTATAACTACGGACCGCGGCTCCCAGTTCGAGTCTCATTTATTCGAACAACTCACACTTCTTGGAATTCAGCAGATTCGTACCACAGCGTACCATCCACAATCCAACGGAATGGTCGAAAGATTTCACCGGACACTAAAGGCTGCTCTGACAACCAAACTAGATTCAACCGCTTGTGCTTTTTGGACTACGCAACTCTGTTCGTGCTGACAGTCAATGCTCACAGCACAACTTACCCATGGCACCAGCTTACGTTTACCCGGTCAGCTACTAACCTATTCG
The DNA here is from genome assembly GCA_014338405.1 of Paragonimus skrjabini miyazakii. Lineage (NCBI taxonomy): Eukaryota > Metazoa > Platyhelminthes > Trematoda > Plagiorchiida > Troglotrematidae > Paragonimus > Paragonimus skrjabini miyazakii. The sequence continues at coordinate 587 of JTDE01005836.1, forward strand.
AACAATGCAACCTCTAATGATCCGACTAGCTACATAAGTCGCTTGCAGTATTTCATGTCCAAGTTAGCTTATCAACCACCAAGATTTCAAAGCAAACCCACTAGTTATCCTAACAAATTGACTGACTGTTCGCACGCATTTGTCCGCTGTGATAAGCTCGACGAATCCTTACACCCAGCGTACAAAGGTCCGTATCATGTTCTGAATCGTTCGGACATACATTACACGTTGGATGTTGGTGCATCTCACAACAATGTATCGATCGGTCGTCTCATCCCAGCGCGACTTATAGAGGAATCTACTCCAACTGACTCGCACACGCAGTGGGGGTTCGGTCAGCAGTAGCATGTTTTCGCCTATCCACCGTGCTATATGCAGTAGATATGGCAACCCGGTGTATTCTGCGAGACGGCGGATGCAGTATAGAGTCAACAGGACGCCCAGACCTAGACGGGAGAACGATTAGACTTTTCAACCAAAGCCTGTGCCGCAAGGCAGCAGGTGGGTGGCGGTGTACCGGAACTGATATTTTCCAGAAAAATATGCCAACCTTCTTCCAACCCCCAATCTGGAGTACTAGGATAATGTGGCTTGTCAGACCTTTACCTATTGGCCTACCTGGCTCGAGTGACTGTCGGTGTGGTGTCCACACCGTGCAGTTTAGCCCAATAGGTCATCGAGATGTGCAAGCCGTCACACCGCGTCAAGATCCGCTCTCATCTTCTATCCTGAGCGGCTAGGTTTTACAACTGTTATGTGACACAACTCCCACAGTCACCCTGTACATGCGACCCCTAAATCTGAGAAAAGTATCTTTTCGTCACCAGATGTGTCTTAGATTAACAAATGCCGCCTTAGAGATTGGAATATCTGTTTCTTTCGCTATTGCTCCGTCGTCGGCACTAATGAAACCGGTCAACAATCGCCATAACTTCATTATCCAATATTTAATCTAAACAATCACAACGGTTTTGCAAAGGAATTTTACGCTGTGAAGCTGTAAAACGTATTTTGAAGTATTTAGAAAATCACGAAGTAGCGTTTGATATTGTCTTCTGCTTGGATGATAAATAACAACACTGCTGCCATCATAATCAGGATCAATCAGTGTTCTATTACGTAGGAGGTTTATGCCGGCATCTAGTGAGTGCCGTATACGGTTCTCCATTATTTCGTCCATGACCAAATTAAACAAAAATGGTGAAAGTGGACAGTCTTGACGTACGCTGCTCTTGATGATGAAACTGTTCACTGTATGCCCCAGCCTGAGCGACGATAGCATCTTCAAATACCTGTACTGTACGTTCCCGATTTTATTTGGTCTCAAAAATGTAGGTCGGCCTGCCGAATCGCGCGCCTTTTTATTTGGGAGAAAACGGCTGCACTCGTGGCGTTTCTCGAAAATTTGGCAGGGTAAAAGTTTGATAAATACATCCTCGTCCAGGACGGAACCCTGCTTGTTCTTGCCTAATGTCCGTTTCCCAGCTTACAGTCAGTCGACGAAATCACATGGATACCAGAACCCTAATACTAACCGGGATCAAGCTAATCCTTCTATGGTTTTCACAGGAGCTCTGGACTCCTTTATTGAATAGGGGAACTGTTATCGAGTGACCCCAGCGTAAAGAGAAGGTCTCCGTTAAAGTTAAAACAACTGAGTCGCTGTCTCTGCTAACAGCTCCCCACGTTCTTTAAAAACTGCCGTCAGATCATCTGAGCAGTCAAGCACCCCTATCAACCACTGATGTTTTGCTATCGATATTGACGTTAAATACAATGTGCTAATGCGGAGGAGCAAGTTATGTGACTGAGTTTCCACGTTAACCAACTTGGCTTATTTTTGTTTGTTTTGCCCCTAGGTTTGCTACTGAAGCCTCCTTCTTCGAAAGCACCGTGACTGGCTTTTCTCCCTTTCGGTTTGGTTACAGTCCTCTCTTCAAATGGGGCTTTCGGAATTGTCGCTGAACTTCGTTTTGGGTTTATGCCTAATTATTTTATTTTGGCGATTTTTTGCCGAAAGGGTTCTTTGCTTGCTGTTTCCTGTTGGTAAAACACGCAAGTATTCGTTGGATCTATTTATTTCAATGCCCTGGACGCGTCATCGTTTTGGTCTAAATGTCAATGTGTTGCTACACGAACTGGTGAGTTTATTTTTTTTGGTTTTTCTACTCCCACTTACTTCCCCTGTTCATATTGGCTGTCTGTTTGGAAAGTATCTGACCTTATACCTTGGGTTTTTCAGAATTAAATCCTACACCTTTTTATGTCTAAACACGGGCTTATTTTTCTTATTGTCGCATGATAATTAAACATCGATATCAACCACTGATGTCTTGTTATCAACTGTGGCAATGTTGTCATATGAAAGGAGTCATACGTCGTGACTTCATAGTGCACTGGTCGACGTGTCACCAGACGGGAAAGACCAGCTCCCCCTCTTACTCATCATTTGACATTGTGTGCAACTGAAAATTAAATTAATTTGTTTAATCCCTGCCTGATGCCTATCGGTAAACTCAGGTCGTTTAACTTATGTTTAATCCTTCGGTTTCTAACAGTTGTCCTTAGTTCCTCTTGTTTGGGCCGTCTCGTTAAAGCTTGTCTAAAAGAGATTCCTTACTGTTCATCCACTCTGGAGAGTTTGAAGAGTATTGTAGCAATTCGTCTTGTCTAGTGTGCAAGGATTCCTTATGAGCTTTACCGTCAAATGTGAAATATCTTCGTGTAGTTTATTCTTACTGGACTACAATCTCACTATTCAGATGTACAATTTGCGGTTTGTTGTGCTCGTGTTTGCATAAAGGAACTAGGCGTAGAATCGAGCTTGCCCCCTCTATTTCGTCAGTAGGTCTTGCGTGAGCGTACCTAAGACTTTCTCCACAAGGAGGCTTGCACCACTAAGCCGCATTTTGACAGACGCGTGTTATCCGACGTAACACATCGTTAGCTTGGAATCTGTCTGCCTGGTATGGGCTTCCGCTTAGGTAAGTGCGTTTTATATGGCATTGCATTAGCCACCACGCCAATGAGCAGGTTTACGGATGTTTACAGATGTCAACTGTCGAAGGGCCCAACCATCATTCACGGTATACTGAATAGACGCTCCATTTAGCCATTTCAAGCGGAAGTGACATGCATTCTGTATGAAGGTGTTTCATGCATCTCACTTAAAGTCGGGTCAGGATCTGAGTGAATAAAAGATGGCATGACAAAAACACAACTATTGTTGAGGTAATCATGTATAGTCATTACTTGTACTCATCGAACCTATTGAAGTCATCAAACGGAGTGTCCCCCGCTTAATCGATGTTCGGCTGAACGTTCCGACTATCCTTCGACATCATTTGACTCGATTTAACATCATTGTGTATCAGGGATGAGAAGGTGAAGAAACAGTTCTGAAGGCAACGGCGCAATTTCATAGGTATTTCATCCTAAAGAAACTATATTGCTCGCAACAGCCAGGTTGAATTGACAGTCGGACGGCAAAAAAACGTGATCTGTGAGGTGAAAGTTGGTACGCAGGCCTGGGTGCGCCACGTAAACCAACTGAAGTCAACTACCTGTTCGAACAGAGTGCGCCCGGAGCAAGGCCTTGAGGCTTTCTGTTGGACACATTTGTTTTCCGAAAAGCCCTGATAATCTGGTGCTGACAAAGGCGGAATCCCGACTACGTTCATTTCTACCAAGACTGGATGGATATAACGCGAACACCGACCCGCCTGTTCCAACTCCACCCCAGACTTCAAACGTACGAAAAACGCTTTCAAAGGGTAGGTGTTAGAATGGACAATTCTCAACCGCATATTTCAAATCTGAAATCAAATTTGAATACGACGCTCCAACATTCCAATGGTTGCCCAGATATGCCGATTTGATCTCGGCCAACTGATCAGCTTGATTGGAACGTTTCTAGAATGCGCTGAACCCTCCATTCCCTCACGATCATTTGTAGCCTATGCGGACGAATAAATTTGTTTCTCGCACTTTATTCTCTTTGTTTTTGAGCTGATCATTTCGGGGATTGGAGATCTAAACGCCCTAACAATGAAGGCTTCGTTGTGAACAGTTGAATTGTCTTTACGGCTTTGCTAATACGTTATGAAGGTTGACTAATGCACTGTGTATACATCGCACCAGCAACATTCTCCACTGAGTAGGCGGTGAGGCTGTTAGCAGTCATGCTATCTGCTTGCAACAGGGGTCACAACCGACTTATAATAACGCAAGTCATAAACCTATCTACCAAGTAAGCCCTATAGGCTCTAGAAGTTGTAATTACTTTTTGGATGTTTCTAGTCAAAAGCTAGTGCGATCATGACTCATAGAAACTATTCAGCTATTTTCTGGTACTTTCTCGTCCATTTCTTTAGGCCGCTGAGACAAACAATTCGCAGGTTCTTTGTACAAGCGCGTCTTACAGTTAATTGCTAGCGATCGTTGACCATTAATTTACTCGCGATCATTGAGTCGATCGATATCCCTTTATGAAATTCAGTGAATTGCTAAAACTTCTGATCTACCGTAGTTATGACGCTTTAAAAGAAACTCCTAGGCTTACTTAAGCGGTTGGATCAGCGCAGTTCATTTCATGACCAGTTTGAACCAGATACAATTGCGAGGGTCAGAACTTGAAAGAATGCCAAGGTATTCTCAGGTTCTCCTAATTGTTTTGTTTCTGTTTGTCTCCGTTTGGGTCACTATTTTTGTTCTGACGGTTTCGATTGTGAATGCTGTTTGGCAGGCGTTTCTGACATTCCTGTGTACTCAATTCCCAGCTTGTGTTTGTGAGCACAAACATTTGTGTAGTCTGGTGTTTGTTCTCATCTGTCGGGGCCGTAAACAACACTTCGTCCGGGAAATTTCGCTTTGTCCGATATCCGTTACAAACTATAGAAGTACCCTACAACAACTTTACACGCTGTTTTACATGTTTGTTATGTCTCTGCATCCACCGCAAGTCGTACATAGCCAGTTTCTTTGGAGAACTGCTCCACCCAAAGTTATACACCTTTCCGATCGTCGCTCTCACTTTATGGATGCTGTGGGTGGCATCTTGGTTTTCCATCCGTTAACACCATTGAATAGTATATGTTGCTGTTGAGAAATGGTGACTGCCTTGTGGGTGTGGCATGTCTGTACGGTACGGTCTTTTTGTGACACATCAAGATATCTTACTGAAACAGTATTGTTTTCTTCGCTTTATCTTTATTACTTGAGGGACAACAATTCAAATTATTCTGTTTATTCACGTTTAGGAGGCTGAAAAAGTTTTACGAGTTCTAGTACCTAAAGTCGAAAGTTCTTCCATCCTGAACCTTCTTCCATTTAGTTATCTTCTATGTACATTTTTTAGGAAATAAAATTATATTGCTAATCGTGTTTGTCACGATTATGGTGTTCAGCTTTAAAAACTTATGGGCTCGATTTCCTCATCTGAAGTCGATTCACGCGCGAATCCATTTTTGTTTTGGGAAAAGTACATGAATCACGAGCGATCAAGGTGTATGCTTTACGAAATTGATCTCATATTCGGTTAAGCAATCTATTATGAGTTTCAGCCTGTACGCAAGCATATTATCTTACTATAGCATTCCTCGACGCAATCTCGTCTGGGGCCAGCTTCTGCAGAGACCAGAAGAAATGTCGGAAAGCAGGCTCCGGTGTACCAAACAGACATCACGATCCGACCTTCTCTCAAGTCGGCCATGACATTAACTCTTTGAAAGCCGACCGGTCGTTGTTTGACGTTTGAGTTTCTTCAAACGTGGCACCAATCCTTAACCACTATAACTTCTGGGACTTGAGTAGAGTATCGTACATGTGCACCCATGTCTTATTTCTAGGGATGTGTCAGGGCTCTTAGTCCACGAGGAATTTTCACGCGAAATATGCACGGCATCACTTCCCACTGTCGGTCAAATTACAGAAGACTCGTCGAAGAAATTTATTGTCAAATTCAGGGTGTCCTTGTGAGATTTTTCTGAGGACTGAACCACTTAAGACTGATAGCTGTTGGAGTTGATGGCAGGTTGTTTTTCAGTGGTCCATTAATGCTATCTCGACGGAGGCCACACTTTGCTCTTCAACGGCACTTTTAGGATGTCCCTCACACGAGCCGTCGGGGACGTGAAAATTATCCGTCTTGGATTTTGACAACCGCCAAATCGCATTCACTCAATCCGGAGGCTGATCGTCGATAGCTTTCTTCAGCTCAGACGACTCAGAATCCTTCAAACCACGTTCAAAGTCGTACATACGAAACAACTGTCTGGTTGCCCGAATGTTAGCGCTACTCGCAGGCCATTTGCTTTCCATCATACTTCATTATGATTGGAAGGGAATTATTAAAAAACGCTATTGAAAGTTTCAGATCCAATAAGAACAAATCAGTTTTCACACAGAACACTAAAAGTAGGCTTGCTCGCACGACTTTGTAAGTTCTTTCCATGTGCATTACTAAATTTCTAAGCACTGTCAGACTGTCAGTTATGTAACAAATAGAATGTATCATATTTGTCTCACTGTTTTCCAGTACGTCTCATACAGTTGCATCTGAAAAATATGTAACCCTATTCAGTAAGGCCCCACCGACCATCACACTGCTTAAGCATGTTGTTGCCTTTTGGGTGAACGGTCATTCAAGCCACAAAATCGGCGTACTCCATTCAAAGCTGACAAATTTTTCTGGCTGGCATAATGACTCAAGCAGTTTCGTGTTGTCCAAACCCTCTTTCATTGCAATCGATGCTGATTTTTCAGCCAAGTTCTAATTCTAAAAGTTGTGTGAATGTCTGTCGCTTAACAGGTTTTCCTACTATTTTGATAATTTCATCTACAGAATGACATTATATCGACGATTTCCATTTGAAAATTGTGGCAACAGTTTAAACAAGTAATTGGCCTAGTCGAAGGCAGGCTCAAACCAGTCACCAGACGCAGTACAATCCATCGACAAATTAGTCAAGAAGCTATCTATGTTGATTGGCAATTGGCGTAAATGGGCTCATTAGTGGATTGAGCACAACAAATTAGAGTGCCTGTAACAGTACATCGACCGAGCGGTGATCATAGACAGCCAATCAGCAAACAAAACCGCCCATACTATGCGATCTATATATTTCAGTTTGATTTTGGCCATCGTAGATTTAGATCTGAAGTCAGCATTTGCTCCGATTTTCATTTGGGAAACAAAAAACAGAAATTTCAGCAAAACACATTAGTTATGGCCGCTTGCGCGCTAGTAACTAGTCGTCCCAGTAAACATTTTATTACGTATTCATTTTTTGATTATTTTGTGTTCCCTCATAGATTTATGCTACTTCAGACAACTCTGTTTCTGTTGTTACCCTAAGCGCCATCACTAATTTGGCACAGTTGGTGTAAGTGCTTGTTTTTTGTGTCAAATACTCACCTTCACTTACCAGTTTATCCTCTTTAAAACATCAACAATGTCTTCCCTTTTTTATGCAGTATCCAGCAAAGGAAGCATCGGGTACGAGTCCCTTAGACCGCGATGAACGCCTTTCACCTCAGGTATTTGGGAACTCATTTTTAATCACGAATTTTAGGATTTCCTTCAAGCTCTTCAAAAAATGGATCCAGATGGCGCCGTTGCTAGTAATTTGGAAGAGGCAAACTTTCTGTTTCAAACAAACCAACTACCTATTTCCAGTTTTACAACATGGGTAGGACAATGCTGTGGTCTTTCCTCATTTTTATTTCCAGGCACCTACTAGTCGCTGCAAGCCGGGAACTTCCGGCTCATCTACAATCGAATGCAATGATACACCGGTCAGTCATTCAACGCCGTCACCTTCTTTGAGTGCTGTATTTTCTCTTCTGTCTGACCAGAATTGGTCGGATACAGAAAAGCCAAATGCAACGGACACTGTGGCCGAATCTGCTCCAGCCACAAATGTGTTTATTCCTTTTGGAGCTTCAGAACAAACAGATTCATTTGTTCATCCTCCGAGAGTTGATGGGAATGCTTGCGATTCATCCACAGCTTGTGCTCCACGTAGTTATGCAGGCAAAGAAAGGCCATCTAGTGAACCGGTGTCAAATGACACCACATATCCTGCCGATTTGTTGCCTTTCGAACCCATCAAAGCCGATGAAGAAGAGTATGAGGACGCTGAATATTCACGTTATCATCTACCATTGCATTCCACTTTTGATGCATTGACTGTGACCGCTGAGGTAATCTAATTCTGGAGATAGCTTTTGGTTTCTTTCTTTGCACTCCTTTTTGGTCTGCGGTCTTTTCATGATCAATCAATGTTTGCATTGTGCGTAGGATTGTCACCAGATTACAGAGCTGTCCACGAAAATTCAAACAAGCTATTTTCGACGTCCGTTTCTAATTTAGTCGACTCTGTTCTCACACCCGACCTTTCGGTTTGTCTGTCTTACACTTCCGGGGTGGTGTTTGTTAAATAAGAGACCAGTTTTGCTGTTTTTCCATCGGTTCAATCCGTTTTTCCAAACCGATTTCGAAAACGGGTGGTTTGATTTTCCATGGACCATCCTTTTGAACGGTACGGTCTGCGCGGAAACTCGTGCGAAAATTTCAATTTCTACTCACGTTCATAAGGCGACTTTCTGTCATATGGGTTGCTAAAGGAAAGTTGTTGACATCTAGATAGTTGTTGACGAACTTCTTGTTGTTAATCTTGCGTTTGGATTTAAAGTAACTTGACGAGCTGCATTATTCGAAATTGTTTGGTCGTTCGTGAAAAACGGTTGAAAGTGTCCAGAATTCATAGTAATAATAATAACAATAGTCTTCCTATGATACTTCTTTGTTTCATGTAATAATCCTATCTTTTCTGATCATAATCAGCCATTTCCAAAGTCTTGACCATTATCATCAGAGCCCTTAGTTTGCCTGCTTAACGAAAGAGTATTTCCACTTTGTTCGTTGCTATTTTCTTACCGTTTCTTCCAAAAATGTTTGCTGTCAAGATCGTGTTTATTTCAGTGTTGTTTACACGTCGAAATTCAAATAACCTTGAGTCACTTTCACAATTACATATCACATTCAAGGTGCACTGTTAAACATTTTCCAAACTAGATTTAATCATAAAATCTTTGAAAAACTATATTTTGTACAGGGGTATACGAAGGGTATTCATGGAATTAGTCCGCAGAGAATGTAGACGACTGTTGGTTGAGGAAAACTGAACGGAGCAAAATGTTAGGTTGGCTTTGTAATCAGGACTGTACATGCGGATATCATCTGTCAATTGATCACATTCATAGATTACACATATTTATATGAGCAGTTCACAACTTGTGTGAATGACAATGAAATAGGTATGCTTTCCTCGAGACAGCATCAGAGTTAAATATTGTATAACCGTACATTACAAAAAAGTCTGACAGTAGATTACAAATATTGCTTCGGAAGTTGTATTCCATTTTCCTATAAGAATGACACGAGAGAAGTTGACCAGAAGCTCCGGTTTCTAAAACTGACACCAAAGAGACTGTAGGACGTCCTCGCAAACGTATAAGCGTGCGCAAATTATTGACCCTAATGATGATGAGATTTGGTTGCCTTCGAATGTTTTCGCAATTTTACAAGAGATAACATAAGGCTCATTAATAGTTGATTTTGTGTGCAAATTGAAGAAACGACATTTTATCTATCCACAACACCAAAACTTTCAAACATCTACTGACTATGCTGTACATTTTCTCACGAGTTTCGTAACCTTCTTTACTGTTGCTTTTTTCTCTACTTTCTTCTGTTCAATAAGCACGTGCTACTAAAGTACAGATGAGAACTTTGAGTAGCAACACAAACCGATTTACTACTTCTTCAAATGCGTTTTCGCGATCTGCTTTGCAACTTCTTAAATGTGCTCTTGAATTGAAATCGATAAAATGGTTTACGACGCTTAACACGTGTGTGCCGGATGTTTTCACTGCCTGTGAAGTGCACTAGCTCAGCGATCAAACCTGCACGTTAACTGACCCACACAATCTGAGGTATCCATTGGCACAAAGTGAGCGAAGCAAGTCGTTGTTAATATTGGTATTTCGGCTACTATCCTCTGCAGTCAGGTTTCATTAATACCGACCATTCATGCTGTGAGTGACTTTCATTAGGGTAATTGACTCAACATAACTTCACTCTGTGGGGCCTGCTGACTAATGAAAGCCTAATAGTTTGACTGTCGATTGAAATATATAAAGCGGTTTGATGGGTCGCGATCTCACTTGCAGAAGGTGGACAAGAGAGTACGCATGCAAAATGTCTATAGGGAGCGATATAGTGATAGCTTGAACATTGCAACAATACAGCGCAATGGTGATCTAGCCTATGTGTGAGCTGCTGTTTGGTCAATTGGAAGAAGGTGGGTTTTCTTACGGGTCACATCCGCAATAGTTGAGGCTACAATGGCTTAGTATGATACTCCCAATAATCTCCTGTCGGATTGATAGGATATGTCTAGCTGAAGTTTCCCTGTCCTCCAATCGATCCCTGTTGGGCGTTCAAGTCGCCTGCCAATCCTGCTTGCTTATCTTGATCTACTCACCCGATGCTGCCAGTTTTTTTCAATCTAAAAGTATGGATGAAACTATTTGGAATCTCTTGAGTTTTGCTTGTCAACGTAAGCTTTGACACTCAGTAGCCTATATAAGTCTTTTTATGTAGTAAATATCGCGTGAGTCTTTTTAAATAGTACACACCTCATGAGTTTGATTTTAAATTGTCCAGTACAGGTTGCACCTTATGTGGATTTTCCCCCGTCGGAGTTATACAGTTTTCGTAATCCAGAAGGTTGGACAGATCCAACACTGTTAGAACTGGGGAGGCCAGTTTTGCGAAGATTTTTAGTGTGAACAGTATTGTGTTAGCTAAATGTTGAGTCCTCTTTAAATGGAAGAAACAATCAGGGAGCTGGTTGCCTGTTCGCGTTCTCCTCGAGGTATCCCTGTGAAAGTAAACGCACTTCCGAGAGACGCTGTTTTTCAGCTGGCAATGCTTTGATCTCCGAAGCCTGAACGACCATTCTGAAGGGACCAGACTTATTCGGTGGTCAGTGCCTGAATTTAACGATTATTGATCTTTTCACTGTTTTGACTCTGGTGATTTGGACTACATATCAACTGGAAGTGGCACATATGCTTACGTTAAACCCTGAGTTCCCTTGAATCGGTTAATTGGTAATGAAGAAAATTGTCGAGAGTTTTTACTATTCATTTCGCACTTACCAATCACAAACGAGTATTAGAGTATGTACGATGTACGAGTAACAACAACAGCAACCGAAACGGTTACGATTGAGGTTTACATTGGAAGTTAAACTGGTCCCAGCTCTAAGGCAGACAAACCGCCTGAGTTAACAGTTTGCACACGCACACATGACCGGGTAATGAGTGTCGAATAGTGTTACTTCTGAAAACGCGAGTAATTTGGAGTTCCGATTACACAATAGCACACAGGTCAACGAAATGATGATCCGCGTTGCAGTGAATGAGGTGAGGTTTTTGATCGCACGTTTTTTGTTGTTGTTTTATTACTTCTCACATACACTTGCTCAATCATTCTTTATCATAGACACCGATCTATTTCGTTAGTGTAGACGGCGCCGCGACTGCAAGTGAACCGACATACGACACGGGAAATGTAACATTTTGTTAGTATTCTGTTCTGAGTATGCTGAACTCCACTTCGAGTTGAAAGTAATAAACCTGATTCTGCCACTGATTCTACCACGTAATTTTTGACTTACTTCAACTGTGTTGTTACCTGCCTGT
>JTDE01005836.1:12458-33378 GCA_014338405.1 Paragonimus skrjabini miyazakii
TTCTCATATGTATGCCAGTCAGAGTAGTAGGTCGATTTACTTATCGAACGTCCTGTTGTTTTACTCCATGTCGTACACTCTGTTTGCACTTACTCTTGCAGCCCACCCAGTGGAGATTTCGCCAGGTAGACGAGTCAGTTAACAACGAGGAAGAAGAGACCAGTCACGTTTCGGGTCTGGCGAGTTGCAGTTCACTGACTGACGAAGTTATAGTCGACAATTACAAGGTTGTTCCGGATGAATGGATTTGCTCTTCTCTATCACAGACCAGTGATAAGAGCTCGAATGCTCCTCTGAAATCGGAGTCGCAATCGTCAAACGCGGCACCGCGTATGTCCAGACGAAAAGCAGTTCTAAAACCATGCAATGCTGAACAGAGGCCAAACCGCAATATCAGCTTAAGTAGTGGTTCAGATCTTAACAAGTCGATTGCATTCCAGGCTGGGTCTAGTTCCGATTCTGAGCTGGATTATAGACCAACCGGTTCATCTGAGTGGCGTAATGGTCACCCTTTCCCATTTAGGCGAAGAACTACACACTGTAGTGATCTGTGCCTGGGTGATTCTTTTTCACACAGAAGCACTCCATCCGAATCAGATTCACACAGTTTGATAACCGTACGGAAGAGTTACGGCAGCAGCCGATCGCCTGGTGAACGGAATGGAACGTCGGACTGTGATACAAATAATCTCTCGTATTGTCCTTCAACCAGTTCGAACAAACGACCGGATCGGCATTTGCGTGATGTGCTTGCTTTGGAGGAATTCAAAATTCCGTTTAGTTATGATGAAATCATCTACTCTACTAACGAACAGTTCCGCGAGCTCAAAGCTACACCCAACTTGACACAAGATCAGGTATGCTTCTAGGTCAACGTGTGTGATAACACCCTTGATCAAGTTTGAATATTTGGTATACAATTTGTAATGTGTCTTTCCACTTGGCTGTCTGATATTGAATATAGACTGGTGAATTAATATACAAACGGAATGTGTAGTGTGTATAAACCATCCTGTGCTGCGTTGTCACTGAGCCAGAACAAATACACCGCTTGACAAAACTATAAAACTTCTCGATATTTCGCAGACAGTTCTTGCTGCAGTTCGCCGTAACATGTTCATTTAAGTAACATAGTGTAGGTTATGTGCTACCTGTCTAGTCTGAGTGAATTATTAAAAATCATAAGAGGGACTGCAATCATACTGTAAGACTACTTTAACACGTGTTCTGTCGGTTAAAGTTAGTTGCATACATTTGTTCCGTTCGCTATTCAATACGTTCCTCATCAGTAAGTCATGAAGCTTTGAATCAGTGTCTTTCCGTTTTTGCATTAGAACACCCATAGGCTCCTCCATGGAACAGTAAATTCTACCATTCTTGTATACTCGTAAGGCAAAACCATGTCCACATAGACTCTCAGCTGAGTCCAACCTGAGACTGCAAGCCGACCAATAAAACACGTGTTTCGCTAAGAAAGAGAGTTATACTTTTGTGATATGGGATATGTATACAGAACGATTACGTTTCTGTTTTTACGGTGGTTAACAACTTCCAATGTATTAACAGTAGAATTGATGTTTTGAACACTATCCAATATATTTATATCACATTCTACTGGTTTAACCTACACCCCCAAAAAATCACTGATCGTTTGTCACCGACCACTTGCCCATGAACAACTCATCCTAATGAATGTTATGTCAGCACCACGTATCATAGGGATCATGACTGCATTTTGTGTCGTTTTTGAAATTCACATATTTTCATCCAGTTGTTAGTAAGTTCCGAGTCTTCACCCATCTTGTATGACGTTAGCTATGTTCATAGTTGGCGATTTTTTCTCCATTCTATAGTTGTTATTGCCCTTTGTATGGACCGTATGGAACTCCGTGTTTGATTGATTTTTGTTGTGCCTGGCGCCCCCGTTGATGTCGGTTAGATAAAATTACACGCCGTCCCTTTTTATTTTTTGCATGTGAAAATGGACCACTCAGAAACTAACTGGCATTACAGCCTAATCTCTAAAATCATTTAACAACCTCTCGTGTACTCACATGCGTTTACCTAACGGCCAATGTTACTTCTATCGGATGCGTTAAACGTTGAGTCCTTTGATGCGGAAGATTTAGACATAGCATACTTTCCCTGACTGTGTTTGTTTGAGACCGACACAGTCGCTCATCATTTCTGCAATAGTGGTCTGTTTAGGCGGTGCTTACTTTATGGCGCATGTAAGCTCTTTGATTGACATGTGTATTGTTTGAGTGATGTCCTGTTCAACGTGTCTTTGACCTGGGTACGTTTTCAGACCATTACTGTAGTGCACATGATTTGTCAGGATGATCTGTAACTTTTTTATTTAAAAAAAAACAGATGTCAAATAACGTTTCACTGCTATTTTATGTCTCTTAACGTATCCATATGTGTTGGTATGTTGTTTTCGCTTATAGCAGAAGACCAACAAGCGTAACTTACTAATATGTACCTGTCTTTACACCGAACCTCTACCTGGTAAATATCTAGGGATTGGTTTGGGTATAAGCATGACATGGTCACTTCATGTTGCTGATGTTTTCAACGAAGTCAGAAGGCTCTCATTCTATTTTGGGCGTTCACAGTCTCTCCTCATCCCATACCACTTAGTTAATCGATTTTCCAATACATGTATGTTCTCTCATTGGTTGTTTTGTGCACTAGGTTGTTGTTGAAGAAATTTGTACTTTTACTAAATTTCTGAAACATTTCTAGCACTGTAGCGGTATTTTCCCCCAAACGGTTTATTGTTTCTCATCAGTTTGCAATATGCAAAACTTTTCCAACAGAAATTCCATCCGACACGACTCACTCTGTTGGTTCCGGCCTCTCTAAATGTGTTTGTACACTTCACACTAAATCCTCGTACAAGCGTTTATTTGCGGACACTCGGCCTTACTTTACTTACGTCATTCTCTATTTGATTGGCATAAACTCAATCTTCTTATTCTTGAATCAACTATGAAACTGAACCGTTGATTTTTTCCACTCGGTACCGATTAGGACCGTTTGGCAACTATCCCCTGAGGATTGTGAACATTATTACTACTGTGTGATTGAAGCTGCTTGAGTTGATTATCTTTCATTTCATGGAGGTGTTACAATGTAGTAGGCTGGAAATTAATCCTTTGGGGTGTATGAAGCATGTTATTGACCTGAATCGACTATGACATGTGTTGATCATAATTAGTCGTGCACTAAAAGAAGTCACCCTGTAACACTTACGGTATATAAAGTTAAATGTGAAATATTGAATACTTTTCCAAGTTTGTCGCCTGGTGCATACTCCGATAGTCCAAGTCCCTTTCGATTCGTACTGACAGGATAACTGGGATTTGGCTAGGAACAAGAGAGTTTTTCTACATACTGTATGCTATAGATTAAAATTTCATTCGTTTGTGTCTATAGTCAACGTAAACTGCCACTAAGGTTGTTTGTACTAGTGATGCCGGCTGTTTAAGTTTCCCCCACTACATGTAATGTTTATATGCTCAGATGATTAATGCCTTTAATTGACCATTGGTTCGAACCTCTTCCCGGACGAATCAAATGAGTTTAAAGCATTGATGTCCCTTTGATAAATCTAAACGGCGGTTGTATACTGCTTAGTTTACTCTGATGATTACTCAGGCATATGATCTCTGATTTTCCAATCGTTTGTGCTTTAATCTTATTTCGGTCGATACAAAAACCCTGTTAGTTTACACGTTATGAGCAGTGTAAATGCACAAAACACTTGAGTTTAATAACGGCTTCCGTGTTTTTATTTTAATGTTTGGAATCTGGGGAGCATTGAGACCGGTCACTTCGAATTGGTTGAGCGTGAACAAAGTAAAATTCGATATACTTGCGTGTATAAACAACCATGAGCCTGATCAGGTGGTGCTACGGGTCTAATTGTCATTCACTGCACCAGCGACAAAGAATACTCTGGGAGAAACTTCTGTAGGAAGAACCTGGATAAATTGTGATTAAGTGGATCTAGCGATAGTGCAGATGCAGGCCCATCACTAAATATCACACTACTACCACATAACACTTGCACCAACCATTCGGCTGTCACGATTTCCATAACCTGTCATAAGAAAACTGTTGACTTTACTCAGAGGATCAATCGGGCTGTTCATCATCCGGGATAACGTCATTTGCTGCACGGAAAAGGAGCCTAGTTGTTTCTGAAGGAAGAAACATGTTATACTTTTTCTCGGGTTCGGAAATGTGGCTTATTCACCACTAAGATGTGATCATACGGTCCAGCATGCACCAATAACATCAGCCGTCTTATATAACTCTAAAATGATCAAGTAAGTGATCATTTCGGTACTGTGTGACTGTAACCGCTCCAAACTAGTAGTCACAGGAGGATTTTGGCTATCCAAATCGTACCACTAACCTCACCTTCACTTATATTGCGTTATTGTAAGCTGGATCGGTTGAATGATTAGATGCGTTGTATGTGTATAGGGACTTCTTTTATGGGGTGCAGAGTTACGCAACCACATGATGATAACCTCAGCTGCGACTGAATTCCACTAGTGTCGTATTCTCTGTTAGGTGATACTCGACGAACTTGTCCTTCTATCCACTCATCATGTTGTGTGGTTCAAGTGAGTGAATGGGAGACCGATGTGGGTTTCTACTCTGCTACTGCCTGATGTCATTGTATTTTGCACTTGTGTGTACCAATCACGCCTTCTGTGACCTGCTGATTTCACTTCATCTTTTAAACTAAGTTTAAACTGCTTCGTAGATGTATAACATATAACGCATAGTTTTCGTTTACTGCATGTAGATCAATATGATGTTGGATGCTCGCAAACGTGCAACGAATCGTCAGGCAGCTGAACGTTGTCGGCGCTTGAAGACAGCCACACGTGACGAATTGTCCGAGAGGCTGTGTGCACTTCGTTTGGAACGACAAATATTGACTCGTCAGATTGCACATGCTCGTCAACGCAAGCAGCGTGCATGGTCAGTCAATTGTTGGCTCATCTTTAATTTGATCATGTTTCTTTGTTTCTATGGTACCGCTGCATCGATTACATTGATTTGGTCACATATTCTGTGTGTCGTCGGCTGCTCGCGCTCTTCTGTGAACAACACTGTTTATTGATACAGCTTCTGGACAGAAGAGGTAGCCATGTATACATTTGAAATTGCAGTTTAGTAGCTCCAGGCTCGGCTATGTCGGTGTTTATCGTGTCAAGTTAGAGGCCACTTGTTTAAGCATCTTAATGGTTAAGTTTACTCGAATACTTGATGACATCCTTGTTCTCTTATTTCAATAACCCGATTGTAATTCAGTTGTTCATTTACTTCGTGTCAAGTCAAGAAATTGCTTGATGAATGTTCAACATTTACACAACAACAGATAGAATGTTTAGTAAAATCGTTAATTTAACTTTACTGTCAATTCGTTAACAAAAATGTTGGGATTAGTAAGAAAGTGTGCTAAGTATGTTATAGCAGACAAATCTCATACACGAGTAAGCGCATAAATAGATTTGAAATGAGATCGAGTTGAGGACTTGAATATACATTTAAGAAGGTCGAACTGAAAAGGATGAACGAACACGGATGAAATTTTGGAGGCAAGCGACTTTTATGTTTCAAATTGTTGACCCATTACAGAATCAATGAGGCTATAACGAAGAATATCGCTACAGTTGAACAAGTGTCTCATGGGTCTAAAAGGTTGTTGAAAATCTTTGATTTGAAGAGCAGGAAAAATGACCAGAGAACACCATTGTCAAAGGGAGAAAATGCATGCATTCACAGAATGGAGGATAAGATTATACGGCTTTGAAAATGACCTAGACGTGAAGCATAAAGGTAGGTCTTTTCACATTGTTATCATGAAGAGGCCCCGTCAGGTTGTGGCTCGGCGTGAACCTAAGTACTTGACAGATTGAAACCTGGAAAAAAACTGTATTTGGGACAAGTTTCTCAAAGTGGCTGGTAACTTGTTCCTTTAAGGAAAGAGAATTGAACATATTAGGCATATTGAGATACGTATTGAGCAATAAGAAGTGTGCGAAGTGTGCCAAAAACGACATCGTAAACATACTTTAGCAGAAACGAATATTTGAGAATGGATATAGGACTCATATAAAAAAGAAAAGAAATCGGGGGAAGAATTGTTCGTTAGAGAACACCTAAATTCATAGTTAGTGAGAAAGATTCTTGACAGCTTAAGCCAATGATCCAAAAAATAAATCACTTAACAACATTATAATCTGATGAGTAGTAGGGGATTTTGATTTTCATGCAGATTGAACATCACCCACAATTGATCGCAGCTGTCGCATTCCCATAGACTACCCAGTCGGCCCCTTTCGAAAAGAAACACTAGACTCGAGTTTCGCTCTCATTAGACCTCATCATTGGTGCATATCAAAATCCCCTACTACTCATCAGTAATCAAATACCGCTCAACAAGTCAATGATTTCTGTGATTTCAACTTGCAGAGAAGTCCTAGTCGAGGGGTCATTGATTGGAGTTAACAGACAGTAACTGTGTCTCCTCTCGAGGCGATCGGGCAACCCGACCATTACTCACAAGCGAAAGTGGATGAGCGTTCTCATATGATAATTCGATCATGCCTAGCGTGAGGTCAATGGCTCAGTGGTAAACACGGTTGCCTCATGAACAGCATGTCCGTGGTTCAAGTCCCGGCAGTGGCGATGATATGCACTACTGACGAGCTCTAATGAGAGCGAAACTCGAGTCTAGTGCTTCTTTTCGAAAGGGGACAGCTAAAAGTCTATGGGAATGTGACAGCTGCGATCAATTGTGGGTGATGCTCAATCTATATGAACATTATAATCGATGGTTGAATTCCATGTTGTTTAAGAAGACAAGATGAAATCTCACTGTTGATGCACTTGAAAGCATTGTTATAATGGAGGAAACAGAGATGGACTACTCTACATTTGTTATCCAGAGATGACAAAATGGATTGGACAAAACAGGACAATGAACCGGGTCTGACGATACGCAAACTGATATGGATCAGTATGGTTAACCTACAACATTGATCGTTGGAGGAGAGGCTTCTCAAAAACTTCTAACGTCACCGATATATATACAGTTGTTCGAAATTTGGATGTGCCTTTCTTTGCTATTGGCTTAATGCTAACAGTTTTCCACCAGTCAGTAATTCTTGTCTGTGATCCACTGTGTGAATATATTTACAGCGGGAGTAGCCAGAATTTTTTGTCACACTTTGAGCACAACTGGCAATAGTTCATCTGGCCCTTCTGTAGCGAAAAGGCGTCTAGTAAAGCACAATCTTTATCGTCCAACTCGCACGTTGCCATGCTGCGCGTGCGCTCGGGTTTATGAATCAGAACTCCGGTCAACAACACCCCCAGGTTTCCGTTCACACGTCGTGTGTACTTCTGCCCGGTTTGTGTGTTTAACCGACGCCTTCTGTCGAGGGTTTTTGCGCCTGCCGTTGTTCGTCCGTTGGTCCGGTCTCGTTGACCTATGGCTCATCCAGTCGCTCATGCTGTACCCGATCCGCTCGTTGTGGGCTTTTGGACGTAACTTCCCCCCGCATTGAGGTATGCCTCCGAGTGTCAGAATATTCGCACCTCAAGTTTGATAATCCACCATACTTCTGCTTTGATTTGTACCATTCCTCTATATACTGTGGTGTACTCCTTAGGGAAGGAGTTATCAGTCAGAGGAAGCGATTCAGATACAGAAGATGAAGGGACGTCTAGTGAACTCTTCAATATCGCAAAAGGATTTTTGTATGGGGTGGCGGACACCGTTTACCTGTTACATTACCTTCCACATTTCTCGACTGCTTTTGTTACCGAGCAATTTATGATTGTGCATTGTAGTAATGTAGTGACATAACTCGTTTTTGATTGCTGCATAGCTGTTACCTTTTGTGTGCGTATCTTATTCCACAGGCGTGTGTGTTCATTGGAAGCTTTTCGAGATTACGGCTGTTAACTTGAAACGGTCCACCAAAAATGCCCCCCCCTCCATTGACTCTTGACGAGCAGACGTTTTCGATTATGCTTCCTTCTTCTCTCGAAGTGTTCATTTCGATCACTACTTGTTACTCTCAAGTATATATACTTAGTCACCTATTGTGCAGTATTTAGCCATAAGAATTTGTCTTCACACTTAACCTGTTTGTCAAAAAACATCAACGATACATCTGTCTCACGTAGGGAGAATAACCACAACACGGTAACGACAAAGTATGCAAGTTAAAGATTTTTCGACGATGTAAAGTGTGCCAGTCACTCTACTATGGCTGTCATGAATGCATTTGGATAAGTCTGTTAAAAATTACTCGGTATGATTTTCACTCAAGATTGTGCGAACTAGTCCGCCACAATTGCGTCTCCACAGTTAGGCGACAGTTGGACATCAACTTAAGTCTGCCAAAGAGACCCATTCTCATCTCTGTTCTTTTTTATGATGCTTAGTGCACCTTCGTCAACCTCTCAAGACCTCATTCATCTCTTCCAAGCTCTAATGGGTCACACAGGTTACGTTCTGTATATCAACATCATCGTCCTATTCACCAACTCCGAAGCGTCGCTCTCCATCTGTTAGGGCGCTTCCGATCGTACCAGCTAAACGTTAACCTGTCTATCAGGTTGACAAAACTTTCTGGGCACACGTGGAACAACAATGTTTTATTCTCACCCGGTTACTTTTGCTGACGTCACAAAATCATTTGGAAAGTCCTTGGTGTATCGTTTGACTGGAAGAGAAAAATACTTGTCGCCACCATCGAGGAATCAAAATGAAAATCACACACTTTCGTGGCATCCCAATGCTCTTTATGTGACGACCCTCTGTGGTGGATTGAAAATACCTCAGCCCTGATCACTCATTCCATCTAATAGAAGGGCGGGATCGAATCGACACACGCTGCCGTCAGACAACTTAGTGCAATGAGTGTTTCGGAACATTTCAAGTCAGCTCTTCTACCGCATCGCCCCCGATCACACTGCGGTCGACGGCGAAATTGTCTCCGTCGAGAACAGAACAATTGGATTCTGAAGTCTCACTACGTAGGTAGTTGAATGAATAACTGCGCCTATAGAACTTACGTGTGCATTGCAATCAAACCAAGACTTACGGCCTCTTTTTGAGAATCGTAAATTCAAAGAGCTCAGAATGATTTTTGATGATATCAAAACAGCGAATTTGTCATATACACAGTGGATATGTTGAGATTATGTTTTCCTTAGACCAAGAGAGACGATAAAATTGTTCAAGATCGTAGTTTGTTCACTACGTAACTTTAAATCCTCCATTTGCTACCCGGGTTGTGCTTATGTGAAAGTGTTATTTACTTATTACTTTATCGTATTGCATGCCGTCCACCTGTTATTAACATCTCACTTCAAAGTTTGTTCTTCGTAGTCAGTCGTGTAAGTGCACTTTAGTCAACAAGGATGTAGAGTGCAGGCTGTTGCACACCCCCAAAATATAATTGTATGACTGGTGCATATGCTCATCTGTCCCATCATTCGTTTCGATCGGCGGCGCTAAAGTTAAGGGTGAATCGTACTGTCCACGCTTTGCTAAGACGGTAGTACGCTGTGCGAATTTACCCTAACTGAAATGAGGTCTATCCGACTAATTGGTCGTTTTGAGGAGCATGCAGTGTACGATCTTCAAGGAAAATGTTAAGCAACGCGTAGCAATAAACCAACGATCCCAAATGGTCAAAACAAGATTGGTTCACAATGCCACGGTACTATTGAACAAATGATCAAAGTTAATAATTAGACAACCTCAACAGTTTCGATCGACGGATCGTTTCCGAGAGATAATTACAATTTGATGCCAAATAGGCTAAAAATGAACTATAAGCACATAATATGACATTCATAACCAACAGAATTCTTTGGAGCAGTCAATAGGTTCAAAAACAACAGGGACGAGCCCAGCTCCAAAAAGTGATGCATGCACCACTCAAGCAAAGTACAAAAAGCGACAAGTGGCTATTCGCACAACTGTCAATTGACGCGATAAAACAAAAACATCTAGATCAAGGCCAATTAGCGACCAGAAACAGGAGCGGTAGAATAGATAGGGATAACCGTTTTGGGGGAATTGGGTTGGGTCGGATTTTCACACGACTGTCGCTTCGAAATTGAATACATGCAGATCCATCGCGTTGAGGTGTACAAACTGATCGTTTGTTCTAAGTCAACTTTGAAGGTAGCGTTAGTCTCATTTCTGCCGGGGAAAATTTCTAAAAGTTCGAACTTTGACGATTACAGAAGAGAAGTTAATTAACCCCAACCGACACACGTTATCAAAGTGACTGCTTGGTCTGTCTGGTTTTACACAGAAGGAAGTTCCATACACAGTTATCGTTTCACGAAGGATTGCTTTTTTCATACTCTCTTCACCAATCTGTCACCGTTGTCCACAAATGCGATGCTTTGGATTCAATCCGTTACTTCTGTTTAGTAACAAGCGAGTGTCTTTCATCTATTTAATCGTTTATTTCTGCAATGGATCACGTAGCTAACGTTCACATATCTACGGAAAATGAATATCATTTATTTTACAGGGGTCAAACATCGAATATGGAGATCGATATACATATTCTCCAGGACTACTACACTGTGTTGGGTTATGGCCTTACCAGTTAATAAGAAACGATCTGTTGGATTATTGTGTCGAGACTCGACTGTACGTTCTCCCTCCACTGAGGCCTTTGGTTCAAAAACCTGACCCACAAAGCATTGAAACGAAATGCTCAGTTTGTGCTCGTTTGAAAACTCGTAACCAACTCTTTGAATTAAATCCAGCCATTCAGGGTGCCTATGTACCTTACTAACAAGGCTTAACCAACCAGAGCGTACGTTTCGTACCCACTCGGGCCAGTTTCTATCACGATGGTTCGTACACCCCTCTGTGAAAAATATAACTGAGTTTTCCAACACCCCTTGATGAACACTTGTTGACTCATTGTTCTAGTTATAATGACGAGTCTCGGCTGTTGTCCTTCCGCATTAGTGGCAAACTCCCCTCATCAGAAATAGGATTTCTACTGGAAAGGTTACATGAAACACATACTGATCAAATACGCTTTCTTGGGTAAGCACATTGTGTCATACACGTTTTTCAATTCGACTACATTGGTAAGTACTGTCAGCGTATGCTAGGTGGTAGTATTCCTGTTATTGATTTATTCAGTTTGAAGTGTTGTTTATGCTTTTTCGCGATGACGGCCGAGTGTTTTTTGTTCTGTGGTCTTCCCTAAATTAAGACTGACTTTTATGCACTAAACACAGAAATGCTGGTCGCTTTCATTGGTTACTTGTTGGATGCAATTCTGTTCTTGATCTGGTCGCGAGTAAGCGCTATCAGCTCCGGTACTGTTGAGCTTAATTGGGTTATTTTTTGCCGATCGTTGATCCATATATCATGGGTCTTCATGTCGCTGGTCTGCCGATAAACAACTTCATGTTCAATGGTTTATCAGAATTTCCTTACTAATCAGCACATGTACCATGGTGCCGTCGAAGTAACCGGAGAAAGGATAAGTCGTAGTTTAGTGATAAATAAGGAGTAGGACTTAATTCATATAGACCTTTATCTCTGAAACCTAACCTTCTGCATTCGGTTGCTCAAATCTTTTGCAAATAAACTACCGACTTAGAAACGATACAACCTCATTGCGAATTTCCCTTGTTCTCACTACACGGACAATTCAGTCTCTGTTTTTGATCGGGTCCTTTTGTTGTAGTCTGCATCACAGTTACTATCATTTCTTGTGCATCAACCATTCATGCTATCGATATAGGAGTTGGGCAAAAAAAGTGATTTTCCTGACTTTATTATCTATATTCCTTGTGACATTTATCGTGTTCACTGCACCGATCTATCATTGAATCAAACTACACTGTCCGAACTGACAACTTGGTTGCAGTCATACAATCTGTTTTTCATCACACCCTTGCTTATTAAACTGTTCTTTTCATTTGTAAAACGAACTTTCTAGCAATCATATTTTCAAGTGATGGACTCGACTTTCTCCTGCTGATTGTCTAACGCTTGCTCTGACTAACAACATGACGTGGTTGTTCCATTTTAACGATATTTTCACCACTCTTTATATCCACCTCGTTTAATCAGTCGATTTATCGATGCACATGTGCTGTCTCACTAGATGTACTGTTCATCCGCTATTTTCTCGGGTCTTTCGTTAAATGATTTCATTCTGTTTGCTAGATACTTGTTCTTGATTCAGCAATTACATTCAATTAATACTGGTGTTGTGATTCCGGAACGCGGATGACAAAAATTATTTGCTCTAAGGTTCTACATAAGAAATGTATGCTTCAACACCACCTCGAACACAAACACTCATTTGTGAATAAAAAATAATCCTGAGACACCACAGTTGTCAATACCATGTTCGAGTGTGGAAAACATTATTTCTTGCTCAGAATGCATTCAAATGCTCCTTGTATCTTACCGTGATTACTGCAATGCCTAAATACATACTTCCGCTTGACTACTCACGAGTAGTATACTGTGATCGTCCAAACTCACTACGCTGGTTGTGGCCGTTTACGAGATTATCCATTGCGGTGTGACTCATGCTCATTGGTTTAATGGTCCCTCATCTGTTGAGGATGTGGATATGTGAAAAGTTGTGAATTCACCTCTCGAGGTGCATAAAGTGTGTCACTGACTGGGCCTGACCAGAAAAAGGCAACGACTTTATGTTAGCTAGTGTTTGTACACAAGGTGCTGACAACTTATATATCTTCTGAAATTGATTCATTTGAAGTTATTTATAATTGGCTTCTTCTTCATTTGAAATCTTCGTATTTCGTAAGTTTCTTCTTATTCTCATTTCAGCGATGCACTTCTCGCAGAACAGAAGCGCGTTTTGGCTTTACTGAGGGGGCCGGACGGGAATCAGTTGAAATACTCTGATTGGCATGTTCGTCTGACCCATGACGACGAGGTCGTGTTAGTTGCTGTAGGGCGTTGATGACCATTTCAGCTGTGCAACTGAGCTTTGCTATCACACTCCTTGTCATCGCCTGCTGACAATACTGGTTTTTTCAGGTGTTCTTCATAGTTTCTACCTTGAATATTCACATGTACATAATGAAATGTTATTGCGCAAGCAGCTCATGTTGGTCATTGTGCATGCAGATATTTCAAATAAGTTAGTTTATCCTGATTCACCGATATTTTACATGTATTTCTGTGCGCCCTGTGTTGGTTGGAAATATTTATCTCTGTTTTATTATATGTTTCGTTTGATTATCATTGCTGCATTGGCTTGCAAAAGTTAGTTCAATATATCTGTTAGACATCATTCATTTGTTGATCAATTGTATCGCTCGGGCTTCTTTTGTTCTTATCTGAGAGCTAATTTTTTTTAAAAAAATGTGGTTTCTGTGCATAAATCTATGGACAGCCACGAGCCTGCAGAAGTAATGAGAAATGTGCTAGTTGGGAGGTTCATAAGAGAAAAAACGCTAAACTGCTATTATAAGGTGGACTAAACAATACTGCTGATACAGACATGCCATTAGCTGTTGGTCAGCATGTTTAACCAACTATTTGAGTGATCACAAAGTTCCCAGTGGGACAGTGACACATGCCCATTTTACCTAATGGAATAGAAATGGTCTTGACAGTTTGGTGTCATATCATTGCTGCATAACCTGATGACTTTCCCTAGCTGTTGATGGATCGTATACAGGTGTTATACATCTTTTCATCGAACGACAGCTGGACGTCTTTTCGACACCACATTTGATGCGAGATGATATAGATAACACGTACCTCTCTCGTAATCGTGGTGGATATCTCATGTATGTTGAATACTGATGAGCGGGGCATACACTTCGCTAGGACAGGACATGTCTCAAGCGAACCGCCTGCAATAGAGAATGCATTTTGAAATGGCAGTCGGAGGTGCGGAGCGCATTCCATGCAGGCTTACTAAGTCATTTGTCTTGTTCAGCATGGTGTGAATGCTTTCAACAAAGATAAAGCGAAATGCAATCACCCACACATTTCATATTGATAAGCGTATTATCTGGAAGAAACTCTACAACCTAGCACATCATCTGGAATATCCCCCCTCGATAAAGCTGCACAGGAAAGATACGATAAGATCTCTTTGACGAGCACCATCCAAATTGATTTAAACTCGAGACGACTACCCATAAGATCTGTCTGATCGCAGAATGAGCATACGTTGACCTCAATGGGTTCACAGTCCTCGGGCTCATTGACTAAGAGTTGAGTTCTGTGGGACTTTGCTCGCAACCGATTCGAGGGCAACGTTGTTAGTCTAAAAGACCCCTAGCATATGATTGTTGGTGCCTCAAGACTAATCGTGCGTCCACGGTCATGCCAGCAACCTGCTTATTCTTCACGTATATGGCCTTTCCTGGGTTCGTCGAACTGGTTCATTATCAGTTTGGTGCTTAATTTGGACGCAGTAGTGGCTGTGTTAATTACTCTGTGGTTGTCAGCTTTTATGAGCGTAGGAAAAACTGCAGCCAAACCCTACTCGGTTTCGCAATCCATAGAGCAAAACTGAGCCCACGCATTGTAAATTCTGTCTTTAATCAACAATTGGAAGTCTTTACGATATTACAAGTGACAGGGGTTGTTGAGTGCACTACATGTTTTCGTTGTCTTTGTGGACATCTCCTAAGCAATATTACAAACTGATGAGATGACTGTAGGTGAAACGATCAATAGTCTCTAGCAATACTCAAAACTTGGTCTGTGCCAACTCAGTCTTGTAACAATGTTTTGCATTTTGAAGGTACGACGTGCATGCCAAATAGACCAGCCATATTTAATCGATTCATCAGGATATGGGTGCTCTCTGCAGAAGGATTATTTA
This sequence comes from Paragonimus skrjabini miyazakii, assembly GCA_014338405.1. NCBI lineage: Eukaryota > Metazoa > Platyhelminthes > Trematoda > Plagiorchiida > Troglotrematidae > Paragonimus > Paragonimus skrjabini miyazakii. Next base: position 27,377 of record JTDE01005836.1, read on the forward strand.
AAGCGACATCATCCGCATACTCAGTATCGATCAACTTACTACCTGGTAGAAACCTCACTTCAAGATGTGAACCTCTGAGTGCTCCTTCCAGACTGTCGTCCATCAAAAAGGGAAGGGTTGAACACCCTTGTCGAATGGTTCTCAGTGATGTCATCAGTACATGTTTTCGTAGCTCTGTGTATCAAACTACGAACGAAGTTTCTTTTCTGTCTGAGAGGTACATAGCTATAAGTGCCTCTTTGAACTGAACCGCCTGCATAACGATTCACTACCACATCCTGAAAGAACATTCGTCCATCTTTCTTAACCTCAAGTGTACAGTTGAGATCAGGATGCGCTATGTTCGCCTCAGCAAGTAGGCTATCCAGTCCCATAGCTTTACCATTTACACGGATGATATCCTCTACGTAGAAAGTACTACGCTGAATAATCTCACGAAGCATAGTTCTTTTTGACATTGCCATGAAGATATCTGCCTTACGGTTACCAGATCGCGACTCTATACTGCTGACGGTATCTTTTCCCATCAATCTGAGACTGGATGTTCTGTGCACGAGTTTATATCAGAGTGCTTTATGTTTGTTAGCAGATGAACTCTGAATAAATCATAAAACGAAGCGAGTATGATCCGAGTCAAAATGGTCACTCCAAAATGAACGACAATCTTTACGGAAGTGATGCCATTGATAGCTCACAGCGATATGATCGCTTGGCGTCCTTGGTTGGGTTACACAGGTTTGTCGCCACTTGACGCATTGCCTTCATTTGTGCTGAAATGCGACACCCGGTATATAGTCCGTGAGGTGAGCATACTTGTAATAGCTGATCGCCACTGTCAGTGCGTCGCGCACGAACCCCGAACATACCACTCAGACGACCGAGTTGTGCGTTCAAATCACCCGCAAGTACAATGATTTCCGACTGTTTAGTTTGTACATCACCCACAATTGATCGCAGCTGTCGCATTCCCATAGACTTTCCAGTCGGCCCCTTTCGAAAGTGGATGAGCGTTCTCATATGATAATTCGGTCGTGCCTAACGTGAGGTCAATGGCGCAGTGGTAAACACGGTTGCCTCATGAGCAGCGTGGCCGTGGTTCTAGTCCCGACAGTGGCGATGATATGCACTGCTGACGAGCTCTAATGAGAGCGAAACTCGAGTCTAGTGCTTCTTTTCGAAAGGGGCCGACTGGAAAGTCTATGGGAATGCGACAGCTGCGATCAATTGTGGGTGATGTTCAATCTATATGAAAATCAAAATCCCCTACTACTCATCAGTAATGTTTAGTTTGTCTCAGAAAACCAAAAAAATGTTCCGTGGAAGGCGTTCTTCACAGCATCTGAACTATTGTTTTTTGGAACATATGCAAAGATGATAGATACACAACGTCATTCTGGTGTGTCGACCGACTTTGACTGAAGTGCTAAGTCTGACGGCATATAGATGACCATTCAGTAGGATCCAGTCAAGCGGCCTGTGCTCGGATTTCGAGTCTAATGTCTTCCTCAATCCAGCTCGATCGCGAGGTCCGGCCGCAGCGTGACCAAAGATTGTGAGAAAAAGCCGCTGACCCACAGCATTATCTAGAGACGAATTCACGTGAGGGAATATACTGGGATCATAAAGGCGCTTTTCGGAGCCACAGCACAAATCCAGTTCTGGACTCGAGCGAGTGCATATCGGAGAAGGTTGCTGATTTATCAGTCGAAAATCGCGGATGGTAAATGCACCAGTACAGTTAACAGCAGAAGAGAGTGGAAATGAGAGTTGTTGGGGGTCAGCAATAGTTTATGGTATTTCCTGGACATTTATGCCGCGAATTGCAATTGACTTCAGGAACTTCAGCCCGTGTGTCTGACTCAAAACTCGGACCCGCGTGACAACGGGTGATAAGGTTTTCTTTAGGGACCCCACCTCGGAACCAACAATCTGACTCACCTGTCAGTGAGGGATTTGCGTAGCTCCAGGTCGAAGTGAATAAATTGGTGATCGTTCCTGCGCGCATTGGATGAATTTGGAACTCCAAAAGGCTTTCGAATGACAGTTTTCGACTGTGTTGTATAATGCGCCTGCGTTCACGATCAATCCCATTGGGGAATCAGAGTGCCCTTTTGTTCCGAGGTACCTTTTCCAACCTCCTTTATTCGGAAGCCAACCATAGCTGTGATTTGTGTCCATATGACTGTGCCCCACCACCTAGGCCTACCGACGAGGTCACTGGTGCGACACAACGTTTCGTCATTTGACTGAACCCCTTTGACCTGTCTAACACGGTTGTACTTCGATGGGCCAAAATTCTAATCAACGTATTCCTCCAGATCGATGGCCTGACCACTGAATCAAGGCAGCAGATTGGGTCATCCAGCATGCATGCCATCGATTTCCATTCTCCATCTTACCAGATAGTGTCTTCCAAACGAAAATGAGCATTGTCCTCTGGACTGCAATTCGTAAGCCAGGAACGCTCTACTGAAGCAAACTTTACCGTCAGAGCTTTCATAACCCTAACTCACCGTACACTTTCCACTATGCTGTCGCTTCCATCCCAACCCATCATTCTTAAGCAAGGTGCGGCGTAGCAAGTGGTGAGTTGGCATTCATAAGGTATGGATAAGCTAACGAAGCTTATGAGACAAGACCATTATGCCCAATGGTCAAGAGAGTCTCCAAGGCCGAGAATTTGGTCATCGCTGACAAGGCATCCCCAACACACGCAGCTAACGCTGCAGAGAAACCGGTGAAAGGAAACACTCAGTGACCATCCCCTACACAGACACACCAAGCTTCCTGGCCGTATGATGACTGCTCGGGTAATGGTGTCGTATACTTAGCACTCCACTGGAACACCGATATCTTGCCGGCACCATATATGGCATTCATTGGTGCAAGCCATCCGGGATTTGACTGTTCGATTTGTGATCTCATCGGACGTGCCACTGACGCTAATGCAGCTACAAACCTGCATTAACTTTTTCGACTCCTATCGGTAGTTTACTCACAAAGGTAATAGCAGGCTCAGAATCCTCATCACCATCAGAGGCAGCAATCCTGTCAGTGATTTGCGATTATGTTTAGGTGTAATACAATAACGAAAGACGGCAAGTCCCATAAAAATAAACCGAATGGAGGGGGACTAACTACTAAAAAACGACATGTAACCTCAAACCTTGAGCATCAAGCTGCCAAGGCCTTGTCAACAAACGGCCGAGCTATAAGTAAGGTACCATCAGCTTCCTTATGACTGCCACGTGCCATTAAGTACACCTACTTCACAGACAGTTCGGCCAAACACCAACACTCCCGCTACTGGCTTATTAGCCACCTAAATTTTCTTGCCACTAATTCCGTGAGTCACATGGATCCCATCTTGGGGGCTGAACCTAACCTACAGTCGCCAACACCGGCAAATGACTTCGTTTCTCTACACCTGGTCACCATCTGTCTACCTCACACATTATCCCAGTCGGCCGAGTCTTCGACAAAGAGTAGCCGGTGTGACAGACGACTAGTTACAATCCCCAATACATGCCCAAGCAATTTAAACCTACATCAGTCTTGTTTTTGGAGGGTGCAAAGGTTATAACAAAAAACTTCAATCTATGTAGAATGCACTGGGCTGTCCGTGATACCTCTGCCTCTCAAAGACACATTCGCAGCACGTCAGGACGCACTTAAGGATACTCAGAATTGAACTGGAACAGAGGAATGAGCAACCCTGTCGCACTCCATTTCTGACACCGAATGTCAGCGATAACCTGCTGTAAGTCCTAATCTGGTCCGAGCTCTAACAGTAAATCGTTTTCGGGTACATCCTGTATTGATATAAAGCCTCGGAGTGTAGTGACCAGCGATCGTGTGGCTTCTCTGAGGATCCCGGCTGTAACCATGTTTTGCCGTTTGTTTGTTCCGTACGCATGATTCTGTGTACGCCTGCTATAGCAGTACCACTTTCTTCATTCGTGCAACTAATTGCACGCAGCGAATGCTTGCACTTTCCTAACTACTCATCTACCATCCTATCCTTAAAGATCATTTAACTTGTACCTTTTCGAACGTTGTATAACGCACTCGAAAGTTCTACGCACTTTCCACTTGGTGCACTTTTGAGTGCCACCGAGTAGGCTGTAGCCTACCGTGCGCTTCTTTTCTTTCTTCTCTTGGTTACTGCCGTTGGTCCCGGACTAGTCTAGAGCTAACTGCTTATCGCGTTACCAACCATTACTGTGAATATGCGACTTATTTCCAGACCCTACTGCGTTCTTTAGTTCGATGCCTGTTTGGACTACGTTTCGATTGCTCTTCAGAAAAGGCTTTTAAATTGTTAGTGGACGAGGATCTAGCGCATACCCACTTGTTCACTACAGGGGTGCAGTTCTGTCAACTAAGTTAAAGATTTATTCGTCTGACACGAAAACCGTAGATCCTCCCTATTAACAGCGAAGTGCGAATGTGTGATCAGCATAGACATGACCAGGGCGAAACCCACCCTGTTCCTCGCGAATATGTCGTTCGCGCGGTTCGCCTAGTCTACGAAGTACAATGACTACAACCACTTTCAATGTAATAGGAATCAGACTAAACCCTCGAGAGTAGGCGAGTTCTTTCCGAAAGTGGGGATGATGTTAGTTGAACCGGAGTTAGTTGGAACGATTTCACTGGCCCATAATTTTTGGAACAAAGATGCTAGCTCCTCGTCTAAGGCTGGACTACCAACTATAGAAAGCAAATATTGCGAGGCACATTCTTTTCTCATAAGTCGATTACATAAAACATTCAGTTATCCTGATTTAGCGCATGGCGACAAAGCAATCAAAAGAATAAACGTTACATAGGTGCAATCAGGGTTGGTTGCTGTCTTGGTGAACTGGATAAAGAGATCTCAATGTTCTAAACTATAAAAGGAAGAATTCATTCTGGGCCGGGTGCCTTGTAATTTTTCACTAGCCTGATCATAAGTAAGGTTCTGTTACCGAGGACGGTAAAAAGTCAACAGATCAGGGATTATTTTTGACGTCTAAAACCGTAATCAGGGGCGCAAGTGTCGGTTAAATTTCCATTGATAGTGTTCACTCCAGCTTTCTGGAGTTCCAGGTAGCACTGGACTGTTCTAACTCGATGGCTTAAAAGGAATGCACAGCAAACAAGCTTGATTTCGGTATTTCATCACCATGCTAAATACAATACAGTTCAGTGGGGGTGGTTGATAAGATATTACTGAAGAAAAGATATCAGTCATCAGCCTCCCTCTGATTGAACTCATGAGATCTGCATAATGTCAATCACGTGAGCTAAACAAAGTTTGCGAAAAGCGTCACATCCACGCACTCATTTTACCATGGGTCTGCGTACACGGCCATGGAAGATTCAATGTTTGACTATCCGCTTTTGGGCTCACAGTGGTGGTGAGTGTAAACAAATTGCAATGGCCTTTGAGATTGCTAGCGTACGACCTTTGATCTGCCTCGATTGTGTCTCTCATACTCGGCGGATTGACTTGATCAAATCGGTGGGATTGGTCAGTTGGTGTGGCTCGATGGAATGCGCGACGATCGTATACGAACAGGGCCTTATCGATCCTCACATTTACCATACCGGTTGATGCTCCCGAGTGCGTTCGGATAATCACCGTATTGTGCGGTCTATGTAGCTTGTTCCACAGGAGCAAAGGAAGTGGTTAGCACAAAAAGAGGAGACATGAACCGGCAATATTGTAATAATCGGAATTAAGGACTTCGAGTAGCCCTAGAAAGCGTACTCGAATTGAAACTGTTGTGTTCCTAATCGAGTGCTATCAACAGTAGGCCTTACAGGCTGTAACAGCGGTAGAGAGAATGTGTGACTCAGTATTACAAACTGTAATGTCATATTTACAAGCGGTAATGTCATTCTTGAGTGCGTGGACGAATGTGTCGTTGGTCATTGAAGGCGCAACCAATCAGAAAGCAGCTTGAGTCCTAACACGAGCGTGTGACACACAGGCGGCCTTCGATCGAATGCAACAG
>JTDE01005838.1:38041-52015 GCA_014338405.1 Paragonimus skrjabini miyazakii
AAACGGTGTTAACAACACAGCACGCACACAACACGCACCTTCCGGTTTTGGCTGCTCACAGCACCGGCTTTTTCTAAAACACGCGCCTCACTAGTTTCACCATATTTGCTTCCACATGCTACGCTATCGTCCACAACACGCCTTTACAAATCATTAGTATAGTGCAACAAACTAGTGGAGTCTAGCGCTCCACAACCCTGGGAGATTTCTTCCAGTATCGTTTTTATCGTCTTCTTGATGTGTTGTTTGTATATCCAATGTAAATAACAGAACTGAACACACCAACGTGCACATTATTTGGTGTAAATGCTGACTGGTATATATCAGAAATCTTAAGGTAATCATTCCGCTAATAACTACTCTACGGAACGTTGCTATTGCAGGCATTTTCAGGTAAGCAGGTACACAAAACTGTTTTTGGTACTTCTTATCGGGTTTTCACAATCGTATAAGGTGCATGCAATTTATAAATCAAAAACTATAACAGGCCAAATGGGTCACTGAACTAACAGACTTAGGGCGGATCGCAATCTAGTTGACGAAGATGGGACTGTTGGCGAATGCGTGACACTGTCACTCGTGACTGCATGAGACGAGGGTTCGTCGGTTTCAAGTTGTTCACATTTGCTTGAGTTTCAAATGGTTGCACAATAACTGATGAAGGAAGATGCAGGGTTTGCGTGAACTATTTTGGAGCACAGACAGAGGATTTACAATCCGATGATAACAACCTCGGCCGTTAGTAAGAGTCGCAAACTGTCAGCTCTGGAGTAGGCTTGTCGAACCTCGAGTCTTTACCCGCATCAATACGGTGGCCAGTTTCAATTGGGCGAGAACTGTTTGCACTGCAAATGGGCTTTCTTGAAACGTTGTGAAGGGGTTTCTAGGAGTGTTCGCGAATCCTTTCGGTGGTCGCCTTGTGGTCCTCCCAACTCAACCTGCATGTCAACAGAAGGTGAGAAAATAAACACAAGGGAGCAAGGAAAACAAATGCTGGCTATCTTTGAGATGTGACAGGGCAGAATTTGAACGGAAGGATGGCCTGTGCACTCGCGCTTTAAATTCCGACGACGTTTAGCTGGAATGAAGCGGGACAGCCCACTGATTCTGGCCAGAATCAATGGAAGTTGTGCCCGGATCACCCCAGCTGAAACCGATAGTTGGATGGCAGAACCGCTGCTGGGGGGTCAAACTACGGAACCTCCACACCCCGCGCAGCTACGCTACCGCTCGACTAACCGTCTACTGCAAACCGTGTGCACAATGTCAATCTCAACTAACCCCCATACCTATACCCCGTTGGTCAAATTATCGTACTGTAGGTTCTATACATATATCCCTTGTATTGATTACATTAATTACTGGCCGAAAGTTTTTTGCATTATTACACGTAACCAACTCTGCAGCGACACTACAAACTTCCCCTTGAACTCGCCCTTTGTTTGTTTTGTACCGCCGCATTGAACAGATTACGCTACCGTGTTACCGGTTGATATTCGATGATGGCGAAATTCCGTGCACAGAGTTCACTTGGTTGTAAGTTGCATAATTTGTTAACCGTTGCTTATTTCTGTACAGAACCAGTTTTACCTGAGTAAACTTTCAACATTCCGTCTTGTTCTACCCTGAATCAAGAGGTTTATAACCGCTCCAATAGACTGCGTATAGCCGTGAATCCTGACAGATTCTACAGTTAATATCGAATATTCGACGTGGATCTTCTAATAAATGTCAGGTTGCAGTACACACTATGATTCCCCCCAGACTAACTCAACCCACGGGTCGGTGTTCACAATCCGTGCCGATTGAAAACCAGTTGCTTATCCCCCTAAATATCCTGTCCGTATCGTTCTTACAACCTCTTCCCTCAACATCCACATATACTTATCCAACACGTTGTCAGGACACCGATCATATGCAAATGTCGCCCTTAATATAAGAGGAATAGGGCAGATATCTAATGAATCCTTCTTAATTTCACAATATGGTTCCACTTCGGAGCTGTTGCAATGAATCACGAGGGACGTGACGAAGCTCTTCTCGTCTTCGCAGTCTCACACCGCAGCGTACCGAAAGCATGACTATAGAGGGCCTCCCGAGAGATGTCATTGTGTTTGATGCTGGAGCTGGTGAAAACTTCGATGTACTGGTTGAGTTTCTTTGGGAACTGTGGTATCCGCGCCTGCTGTTGTCCGCATGTAACCTGCCTACCCGTGCACGCGTGTGTGTCCCTCTCTCTCTCACCCTGGCCCCGAACAATCAAATCGTGTTACTCATACAATCGATTGGTTGACTATTTGTCTTATCTATGCCTCCTCGTTAATATGATTCATTCCCTTGTGTTTGATAAAGCTACGCGCTATTGTCGTCACGTGTTTTTATTCTACTCTGGGCTGACTACGTGTCCGAGCCCGCAGTTTAACGTGTGTTCTAGATTGTAACAGGAACAAAGCCACATAGAGTGCTTCGAGTGTGTCCAACAAAGTTTGCAATCATATCCGTTCGTTTCAAGTGCAGTGCATGAGTCAGCCTGGTAGGACCTCGTACGGCAAACCGCGGCGCAACACACTTCCGCGTAACATACGGAGATTAAGCAGACAGAGCTAACACCTCCGGACTGAACGGAAAACGTGCTGTAGAAGGCACAGGACTATCTGCGTGTAAGAAAAGTGGTTTTCATGCAATGAACGTGCACTAGTGAGAGCAAATTTCATTTTAATGAATGATGGTCATCCGGAGACTGCAGGCTTTTCCTGCGCGGGGATATCCACATCAGTTCAGCAGTCCGGGACTGGTCATACAACTGCTGTTTACGGAGGGCAAAGTTGCGACGGCGGAGCCATCGGAAAACTAGCTGTGATGTTGGGCCCAGTATTAATTCTTGAAACGTTAGGTAGAGTAGACGCGTGCGCGAATAAAAGTTTTTCGCTCACACTGATCTCAAATTGGAAACAGAAACGCAAGAGAGCACGGAGTAGGAGGTAAGTATACACCGTGTTCGTTATTTCGATGTGTTGAATGAGTTGTTCAGTCAGTTTGTAACACACTTCCCCAGCTGCACTTCTCAGGCTAGTAAGCCTTCTCAGATTTAAACAAGGTGTTAAAAATGTGCTTAGAAGTGGGTTCCGGAAATCAGGTTTCCAGGTGGATATTTGTCAAGGTGCTGGTTCTTAGGTTCGTACGATCATAGTTTCCCCAGCCTTATGTTCACGCAGATCAGACGTCGTAGTGAGAAGACTATGAATCGGCAAACAAACCTTATTTATTGATTCATTGTTCATCGTTCACAAGCAGACTCCAGCGCAACAGTTAAAGGCGCTAACGAGTTGGGCGTGAGAGAACCTTAAGCATAACCGCACGGCAGCTGCCAGAGAGGATGAATATCAACGGAAACTCCAGTCGACCTCCAAAATTCAAACAAGCGTCAGATTGGTTGGGTGGCGTTCCCAACTACAATAGCTAAAACCCTGTTATTCTAGTAAATGCGACCCACAGTAGTAGAGACGACGCGGATTCACTATGCGGATACGAGTAATGCTGCGATACCTACGCCAACACAGTAACTTTGATGTAAGTGGTTTGTAGTAAATTTACATTCACAAGATAATGTGGACAGGCACAGTGATATTGGTAAGGCAACTGTCACGTGGCGAGAAGTTTAGGATTCTGGGGACGTCGAAGGTGATCTTATTACATATTCATGGGATTTTTCAAACTGGGTTATTCAATAGATATCATCTTTCAAAATACTGCTTGAATACCCTGTTTGAAAACACGGTCGAAAGCCGGTATAGGCATGCTTATACTCAACTTAGCGCTGCGGTGTCACTCTCACTACATATACGTAGCGATTCGGGTTTGAAGATAAGTGTTGTCCTTTTTGATTTTGTTCTTGTAAAAGTATAGTGGTTGACTACAGACTACCCGTATACTACGCTGCCAGGTTCGAGTGGCATATCATTCAGGTACTGCTATACCTTGCGTCCTCTCTCCTGGCTACTGCGACTCACATCTGTTGTACAATGTTCAAACGATCCACTTGCATCCTGTGCACCGAGTTTGTCCGCGTGAGGGACCGTGCGCTACAATGTTTTAGATGTAACCCATGGTTTAATGTTTCTTAACTTGGCGTTTCTCCAGAGCCGTACTATGCACTTAGTGCAGCCACTCTAGAATGCATTCAACTTAAATGCAATATCTTTCATTCCTCTGAGAAAATATATGCCGGTCAAGCAGGCACCGGCAGCTGGCGAACCAACCTGTAATAGATCCATAATTTATAACATCGCCGCCAACACCAACGAGCACCACCCTACTCAGGGCGTGACAACACCAACTGAACTCAAGCAAAGAAATCAAAAATGGCAGTATGCGTCAGTGGTGACCAGTGTCCAGGAACCATCACGCTCAACTGGTACTGACATGCCAGTCGCCACGAGTGCTACCGAATCCCAGGAGGCATAACCTTCCACCCCGATTATTACAAAGATGAGCGCAAGAAGTTCCGAGGTGACTGCCTGGCGAGGGCTCTCCGGTTAGTCATTCCCTTAGTTGACCTGAAATCCCACAAACCGTCCACCAGCCGGCTCGGTACGGGTCGGCGATAACCCCGCCAATGTGTCCAGCATCCACCGAAAAATTCAGTCCACTACCGGCTTTGGCAACCTGTACTCATTTGGAGGAAATTCTGTCAAATGTGTTTATACCAACGCTCAAAGCCTGATCGGCATACTTGGTGAAATCCGTGCGCTCTGTCTAGCTAATTTCTTCGTTATTGTCGGAATTACTAAATCATTACACTCAGCAGATCATCTTGATCCTGAGCTTGATATGGCGGATGCGCTGCCGTTTTAGAATGATAGAACATTGGGTAAAGGAGGCGGTGTTGCACTTTATGTCCTCAACTAACTCCTGGCTATACCCTGTCTTGCCCAACACTCATTGCTGTTCCGGAATCCGTCTGGTGCTCCATTGCACTATCCAATTCTGATAGATTGTTAGCTGGCGTACTATACCGGCCTGCTTGCTCTTGCTCTGACCGCGATGAGGCAATCCTGTCCAGACTCACCTGTATCCTCTGCCTAGGATACTCACACATCCTAATAATGGGAGACATTAACACGCCACAAGTTGACTCCCAATCCCATTCGTACAAGGGTTAACGCAATGTCTGCAACGATTTCAGTCCCAATTGTAACTGCTGGCCTTACGGAACACGTGACCGATCGTACAATATGGCGCAAGGACCATGCTTATTCCCGCCTAGACTACATATTCACTAGTGAGGAGCTAATGGTAGACAACCTAGCAGTGGACGCCCCGCTGGGTTCAACTCACCACGCTGTATTAACCTTCGGCTCCATTTGTAGTGCTGAGCTTACTTCCTAAGCAAACGTTCCAAAGAGAAACTTCCAAAAGAATTAGGTTGGATGCACTCAACACGTACCTGGCTAGTGCTTGGTGGAATCGGTTTAACTGATCACTACCTGTTGGGGAAATGTGTGACTGTTTTAGTAATGTCATTCGCAAAGCCATAGACTGCTCAACACCATTCTACTTTGCAACCCGCCGGAAACCGCGAAGGCACTTGCGGTACTAAACGTTAGAAATCACACAAGCTAAACGTCTAGCATGGGCTCGGTACAGAACGTCAGGAGATCAAGATGATCGCAATCTCCTTGCGCATCTTCGAAACCGATGCACCAAACTATCCGGGAAGATCGGCCAGATTTCCAGTGACGTTTAACTCAGAGATTCGTCAGTGATCCTAAAAGCCTGTAGATATTTGTATGAAAAACCCGTAAAGCCAAAGCAGGCGATATCAGCTAGCTGGCCAGCAAGGGCTTACTTGCTCAGACGGCGATGCCTCTGAATTTCCGGCTGATTTCTACAGTACTGTGTTTACTAACGGCGTGCCTAACTGCCCAGTAGCAGAAAGCGATAACGCTCCTCGAGAAGACCCCACAGTATATACCGCAGCGGATGCTATGCTAATGAAACTGCGGGGGATCAAACTCACATCTTCCGGACCAGACTGTATATCTCCTCTAGCCCTTGCCCATGGGGCTGCACAGTTAGCTGCCCCGCTAATCATCCTGTTTACAGAGTCAATTGCCGCAGGAACAGTGCCCGGAAGCTGGAAGTTGGCGAGCACCACTCCCATCTTCAAAGGCGGACAGCGCAATCAGCCATGCGTCTATCGTCCGATTGCCACTGCGTGTAATCAATCGACCGTGAATATCTCTGTTATCTTTTAGTGAAAAAATATTTTGTAGCTATAGAATTTGCTGACATTTTGTGACATGTTGCAGCTTTCAAAATCTTTGAATTATGTTTCCCCAAGATTCATTTGTTTCAATCTTCGGAAGACGTAAGCAAGGAATTTGCGGTAATTCAATGGCATAAGGATTAATGGAAAAATAACGCAGAGTCGCATTCTACGTTATTCCGGAGAACTGAAGGTAGAATATAATGAAAATAGATGTCATAGGCGTGGAAACACATGCTCTTTTTAAAATCTGGACGTAATTAAGCAGGAAAGCGTGATTCTAGTTTCGAGCTGTTATTGAAACATGGATACTAAGCATTTTATAAAAATACAAACATGAGAAATGCCTACAAAGCTACTTCAACGTAGGACAATGCACAAAACTGCACAATGAGTCTTGTTTTGTTAGTTATATTCGCCATTCATTGGTGCCGCTGTTGTTAACTTTTCTATGAAAACAGGGTGTACGCTGGAATAAAGACGAGTTGACCTGCAGAAAGAACAAGATTGGAAGATGACGACACATAACTTCAATTGTGTAGTTTGTCGGTATTGTGCGTCAAGGCCGAAACGAGTTGAAAACGGTTAGTTAGGCACGAAAAGATATTTTTCAAATTTTTCATGAAATATTAAACTGCATATTTCAGGACAAATATATAGATTTCATCGACTAACTGTGTTACAATAAGAAAAATCGGCTATACCTAAAAGTTGTCCGTATTCGCACTTTTGTTGAGAAAAATGTGTCGCCATTTTGTCAACAAAAGCATCATGTTGGCTGTCCTAATCGATTTTCCGTTCTGACAATGCCTCTATTGGAATTTTCGTGGTAGAATACATGTTTCTGTTTGGCAGAAACGCTCAATTTCGCGTGGTTCCGGAGATGTAATTGAGTTTGTAATTTTCGACAGCGTTGCGTTTGCATTGCATTGTACACGAAATACCATAGCAATTCCTGATGAAAGCTATGCCGTCACGGTTGTTCGTTAATTAATCACCAGAATTATATGTTCAGCCAGGTTCCCTTATAGCATTACCGGTGAAAAACAATCTACGTTATCACCTAGTTGTTTCTACCTACGGTATGGTGTAAACTTGGGTAACACATATCACTCCATCATTAACAACGTGCGTATTGTTTTGTTTATTGATTACTGACTACGCTTGAATGTAGCTTGTCGTGTGTACGTTCGTCAATGCTCATGTTTCTGAAAGATAATGACCAACTTTGATACTCGGTATTTATCCGACGAAATTATTGATTCCCACTTCTACCATTTCAGTTACAAGCCTTCTATCTTCGTGTCATGTACGCCAATGATTCCGATGTCTGTTGATCTATGTTTTCGCCATAGGCATAACTCAATCACGACTGCCAGTATGTTATATCATTTTTGGCCGGAACTGAAGGAGACCATTATAACTTATCCCCAACGGTCTAAATACATGTTCATTCTGATTTCTCCCGTGTTCTTCTAATCAACGTTGATCATAGCTTAAACGAACTGGAAGGAGAAGCTACTAATGTAAACCTATACTATATACTCAGGCGTTGAACATAGATTGAGTGAACTTGACGGAGCAGCTACTAGTCTGAAAGTATAATACATAATTAAACGTTGAACACAGATTGACTGAACTGGACAGAGCAGCTGGTAAGGTAAATACATGCGGCAGGATTAGGTGCTGATCATAGCTTAAGTGAACTGGACGGAGAAGCTACTAGTTTGAACGTATACTACATACTTATGCGTTGATCATAGCTCAAGTGAACTAGACGGAGCCGCTACGTGTGTGAACACAAAACATTTAAGATACTACGTGTCTGAGGCCGGCTTTCGCTGATCGGCTCCGAGGCATCCTCTTATTTTGCACACCTCGCGACCTAAATCTAGTTCTGGAAAATCCAGACTAGTTACTACGACGGCCCCATCATCGCACATACCCTAACCACTGCAACTTCGTATTCTAAACACGAATTACAAACACGCTGGAGGATTTACCTTCTTCGGCGCTGAAATGTCACTAACATCAGGCTACACTGATGACCAGTGGTCTGATAGCCGTGGAGCTCTTGCGATGGCACACCGGAAATGTGAACTTACCAGGCGACTGAGGTTGAAGCTGTTTGCCACAGAATGGACAATCGTTTATGTCAGCCATTTGCATACCTTTGGAGTAAAAAATCAGCTGATCGGCATCACCAATAACTGTCCATCTGTACGGGGTCAACGCATTGTTCACACTACAACACCGATTCAGGCTTTTCACCCACTTCGGTTACACACCGCTTGCAGCTGAGCCCGTGGGGAAGTCATATAAAGGTAAGCTAGTTTTTGCACGTTCCACTATCTTACTGGCAAAAACAATGATGCTGTTAAAAGAAGTAACCGCCGTGCTATTGTTGTAGTCAAGCCGTTTTTCAAGTATATGATGAAGGGCTTTATAATGACGGTTGAAACTGGCTGCAGCAAACGGACGAAGCTGCGGGCCTACCAACCGTTGAATTGGCAAGTTGTACTCTGCCACCCACTGCTCATGAATGGGAAGGTGACCTTTGTGAATGGGAGTGAAAACTACAAAAGACCTCACCGTTGGGGTGAGAATATTTCCGAAACACCGACAGAATGTGTATGCATGGCAGCCACATTGTACGGCAAAACATTCATTCGCATGTGTCCCCTCGACGTTATCCACGGCAGAAGTCTCGCCATCATGTTGCACACGAAGCTACAATGTTCAAGTTAATTTATAGAGAACCGTTTACCCAGCACTCAGATACTACTTCGAAATGGAGTCGTGGAGTTCGTCCTGTCAGATGCTTTTGGACAAGATGACTTGCGAACGTGGTCATTCTGTGAAGAATGTTCTTCGCGTATCAGTCGACATCCACAACCTCACGACGATCGCACCTATAAGTCGTTTGTATTCCGTACTCTCGCAGCAGCCGTTCACTGTGAATCCATATTTTCTGAATGGCGACGAATAGGAAGTCTCTTGGGTGCGATCTCTTCTTCAACCGACCGTTTGCACTTTCCAGCCTATTATTCGTGCGATTGCCAAAGTGTACAACATCGCTTTACGCATGGATGACACACTTCGGCTTGATGTAAAGCCAGTTACACAAAAAATAATGCAGAAGCGTCCTATCCGTTCGGTCGGGGAATACAAATCACGTTTGCACCTACGGTAAACAGTGTAACAGAGCAATTTAATCTTCCCCATTGTCTGCCGTATCCATTCGGTGGAAAGGAAGACGACTGCGAAAAGAGTTTGTCCTTTAAAAAATATGACGGACGGATTTTGTCTACTTACATGCTTACGTACGGCATCACGTACATGAAACTAACAAAACAGGATGTTGTAATCAAACACCATGTGTTGCCCTCACTTGCGCAGCCAACGAATCGATAACAAATGGTTTCACTGCAACTTAATTGCTCATCATTTCATGAAAGATTTTGAAAAGTCTACGTAGTGAGGCATACTTTTCACTACGAACGTACCACCGTATCACTGGTTGGCCGTGTCCCATAACGTCTGTTACAAGGAACTGATATAACTTCCACATTCACAACATGCAGGAAACGTCGGAAAAGTTCGACCTACGTTCGCTGGGCAAGGCAGATATGCATATATCTGTTGCCGTTATCCCGCATAGTGCGCACCACACTTATCGCACTAATCACCGACAGCACTTCTTCGAGGTTCTCCAAAGTACTGTGACTAATATTACCTAACAGACTCATCAGACATTGCAGGCTTTAACTCGCGGCGGATGTTTCCACGGCCACCAGTTATGATAAACTTCCAGTAAACTGCCGCCACATACTGTTCAATGTCAGCAGTTGGTGTACTGTACTTAAACAGACACCTGCATTTGCTCAATTCACCGACGGTGAGTCCACAATTCGTAGGTTGGGAATCATATAGCAAACGATTGAGAATGTGATTGTGCTCCAACTCGGAAGAGCTCACAGCCAGATACGCATCTCGTCGGACCACATGAAATTGTGACCTGCAACATGTGTCGCGAAAACTGTTTAGTTGAGGCCAACAAGAGTTAACCCACTAGACACATCGCACACGCCTTCATACACTCCTACGCCTTTTGTACTTCGTACAACGATAATAAATCTGCACGGTTATCAGGAAACCATGTCAACTTACCTTATCGTAGTTTAAAGGAGTTTTCGACCTACGGCTCGTCCTACGAACGTAAGTAACGCCCAGCGCGTCCACGAACCTCTGAAGATACTCCTGAAACTGTGAGACAGTAGGAAATACGCGAACTTCAAATATTATTCTGAAAATCGCAATATAATCCTTCTCCCGCAAATAAAGAATAAACAACTGAAAGTAACATTACAAACAAATGACACGCATGAAAAAATGATTTGAAAACAACCCCAGCATTCTTGTGCTAACGTTGCCATAGGCAACCAACCACAACAACAGCAGCTATAACGACTTTCGAAAAACAATTACGATGCGGTGGTCTTCAATTAATGGTCAGTAAAAACAAACGACATTTGGGTCCATGACGCGGATTTCGTCGGCTTCAATTTCTGCATCAGATACCAAGCTATTAAAAAGATTTTCCCAGGAAAATAATTTTCCCGAACACGACAGCTCAGAAATTCACGGTCTTCGACTAGCATTCATGCCGGTTGCCCCATATCCTGTGTATCCAATGTCCTTGAAACGTTGGTCCATGATGCACTATCTAGGCATCTTTTAGAACAATCTTTCTTTTGCGAAGGGCAACACGGCTTCCTACGTGGCCTGTCATGTACTACAAATTCGCAGTAAACCATAGATCAGTGGGCCACTGCTGCCGACAGATGAGAAGGGGTCGATGCTATTTATCTTCACTTTGCCAAGGTTTTTGACCGAGTGAATCCTTCTCTTTTACTCGATAAGCTTCACCGTTGTGGATTCAAGGGTAACCTTCTCCGCTGGCTGAAACCTTATTTATCTAACAATAACTATCATATGAGGGTGAAGTCCCCCGTATCTTCCGCTAGACTCAGCCCCAGCGGAGTTCCACAAGGCTCCATCCTAAGACCACTACTCTCTTCCGTCTCCATCGATGATCTTCCATCTGAAATATTGTCTCCACTGCTACTATTTGCCGGTTATATCAAAATCGGGCGTATTGTGCGTAACAGCTTTGACGCCAGTGGCCTGCAGGCTGATATTAGTGCGCTTTATAAATGGTTCAAAGCAAACTCCATCGAGTTCAATACCAGCAAGTGTAAATTTATGCATATGATTCATTAGCACAATGTCCCTTATTATCTCGGTGGAGCACCGCTCGAAGTCACGGACAGAGAAAAAGACCTCGGCACCATTATGACACAAAACCTTCATTCAGAGCGCATTCCTTGAAAACAAACTGTCATTACAACGGACTTGGTTCGAGTCTGCGAAGCCTGGAACTCCCTGCCAGAACATACTGTGAGTGCCACGACAGTGGCTGCGTTCATATTCTGTCTGTTCGCTACTCTAACACTTAGCCGAAACTCCAACATACTATTCTGCACACAGCCAAATATGTGTGGTCGTCCATTGAACAGCTCACACCTTATTATATATAGAATTGCTCGTTTAGTAACAGTATGCGCGCATCCATTTGTTTGTTTGTTTATCTAATTCAGTTCAGTTCAGTTTAGTTCAGTTTCCAGGACGGAACGGCTACAGCCAGAAATTGTCCAGTTTCTTGCACCAGTGAGCTTCTGAGGGCGTCCGGTGCTGCGACGATAATGAGAAGAGATTCTTCACTTCCATGAGTTAGTATGAGGGTTACCAGATAAAAGCTGAGGAGTTTAAGCTATCAGTGCCATCAGAATATGACAAGTTCACAGCTACCACCGATACACACAAGTTTGTCCTCCAATTGAAATGACATGAAACAAAGGTTGGATGTAAGACCAATAAGGGTTTGATTCCTATAACCTATACTTTCAGATAAGACTAACTTTGTAAATAAAATAAAAGCAATGAATAAAGCTTAAAAGAGAACAACAATGGTAAATAGAGATAAAAAGTTGACCAACTTAAATCTACCACAAGGAAGGTACTTTGGGAACTCATCTAAATTTAACCCTCACAACAGGTCCGGGAAGATAGATGGCCAGCACTCATCTAGTTTTCTTTTGAACTCTGTCACGCTATCCGAGGATATTACACTCTGTGGAAGCATGTTCCAACAGTTGGTGACTCGACATGTGAAGAAGTTAGCCCTAATCGATGTAGCAACTCTCTTCTTCTCTAACTTGAGACTGTGGCCTCGGAGGTGTAAGTTTGTATGCAGGCTGAACAGAGATTTCGTCTCAACTCCGGTTATTCCCTTAAGAATCTTAAAGGTTTCTATTAAGTCTCCTCTAACCCTCCTTCGCGCAAGAGAAAACAGATCAAGTTTTCTTAGTCTGTCTTCATATGAGTTATTTTGCATTCCCTCAAGCAGCTTTGTGAAACTTCTCTGAATCTTCTCAAGTATCTTCACGTCTTTTACCATATGCGGGCTCCAAGCCTGCACACAGTATTCCAGATGTGGCCTAACATAAACTTTACAGAGCGGCAACATCACTTCCGTGCTCCTTGACGCGAACGTGCTCTATTACCTTTCCGCGCCGCCCCTATACACTTTTTGGAAACTTCGAAGTTCCCGTCCAAGAGCACTCCCAGGTCCTTAGTTGTTTCTACCCTCCTCAGCTCTTTTTCCTCCCCCTCCTTGCCGTGACACCTGACTGACCCTGGCTGATCCTTAGCAAGCAGCTGATTACACTTGTCTACATTCAAGGGTAGGTGCCATTCACTTGACCACTTCTGAACAGTATTCAAGTCCTCCTGCATGCTCGTGTTGTCAGGATTTCCTACAACCTTCACATCATCAGCGAAGATGTAGCAGGGACACTTCAGGTCTTTGGTGAGATAATTAATGAACATTAAAAATAGTAGTGGTCCAAGTACTGATCCCTGACGTACCCCACTAACTACTGCGCCTTCTGTGGACATTTTCCCTGCTATCTCTACGTGGAAGGTGAGACTTCTCAAGAAGTCCTGTATCCATCCAGTCTTGAAGGAAAACCAAAGGTCCTCAATTTGAAGACCAGTAATCGGTGGTTCACGGAATCAAATGTCCTCCTGAAGTCCAAGTAGCAAACCTCAACTTTCTCTCCCCTATCCAGCCTCTCTGTGATCTCATCGAGAAAGCAAATCAGGTTGGTGAGACACAACATATGCTTCACAAATCCATGTTGGTCTGCAGAGAGAAGCCTATTTTCAGTAAGGTGTCTTACAATCCTATCTTTAATAATTATTTCCAACAGTTTCAGGACAACTTATGTGAGACTTACTGGCCGATAGTTGCCCACGTCGTGCATCTTGCCCCCCTTATGGATGGGTATAACCCCTGCCTTCCTCCAGTCATCTGGGACGATGGCCTTCTGTAAGGTAAGATTAAACAACGCGGTGAGAGGCTCCTGTAAAACATCACTGAGAGGTCTTAGTATCCTTGAATGGATACAGTTCGGCCCCATCGTCTTATTCACGTCTATCTTATCCAGTCTATCCTTAACCTCCTCCTCTCTTATTTCAACTTCCTCCATTATTGGCCCTCTTGCAGTCCCTATGCTGAGTCCCACTGTGGTTGATCCAGAGTCCAGAACATGTACTGCCTCAAAAAACCGGCGGAAAACCTC
>JTDE01005839.1:8700-24956 GCA_014338405.1 Paragonimus skrjabini miyazakii
GTCAACAGGCTCAGGCCTTCATCAAGTCCTGGATTTGAAATTGAAATTGAACCATTTAACCGATACTGCCCGCTCATTGTATCAGATATATCTGTCAGGCGCATTATGTGGTACACCATTCAAATCCGAATTTTAAGTCGTTGACTGTTTTGTTGGACTTTTTATCCAATAACAGGGTTTTCTTGGCCAGACTACTTTTTGTCACCTACGCCGCGCGGGGTTTCTGAAAATACCTTAGTTTCTAGGTCACTCTGTCTTCTGGCCTGATGGTGAGGCTCTGGTTTTCATTGTTTTACTTCCAAAGGGTCAAAAACATTCCAGTCAGGATGGTGGTAAAAAAGATGAGAAGGTAACTTTTTTGAATTACTTTCATATTTTTTCCTAGAGTAAACGAAGGGAGTTCGACCCTCCGGTGCCTACTCGAATGGGCAAGCACAAGCGGTCTAAAGGACCTGACAGTGCTAGCAAGCTACCTCAAGTGACACCACACACTAGGTGCAAACTACGGCTCTTGAAGATGGAAAGAATCAAAGATTATTTATTGATGGAAGAAGAATTTATTAAAAACCAGGAGCGTCTCAAGACTGATGAAGAGCGTCACGAGGTGCCTTGTTTGGGTTCTTCCTCATTTTTACTGTTTTTCAGGAGGAACGATCAAAGGTCGATGACTTGAGGGGCACTCCAATGTCTGTTGGAACTTTAGAAGAAATAATTGATGATAATCACGTGGTCGTTTCTACTTCAGTTGGAAGCGAACATTATGTTAGCATCCTATCTTTCGTCGATAAGGGGATCCTTGAACCGGGATGTTCAGTGCTTCTTAATTACAAGGTCGATTTGTTTCCCGTAATTACCAACTCTCAATAGGTTCATGCGGTTGTTGGTGTTCTGACAGATGAAGCCGATCCAATGGTGACGGTTATGAAATTGGAGAAGGCTCCTCAGGAGACCTACGCAGATATTGGAGGACTAGAAGCTCAGATTCAGGAAATCAAAGAATCCGTAGAACTACCTCTAACTCACCCAGAGTTGTATGAGGAAATGGGGATTAAACCGCCTAAGGGTGTGATCCTCTACGGGGCTCCAGGCACCGGTACGTTTATTTTGCTGTTATTTGTTGGATTTTCGTCTTTGATGAAGTACAGCGGTAGGATAGAGTGCAAAAATTTACGCATGTCGACATCCTACCAACATTCGACGTACTAATAATATTTCTGCGCAACTGTTGTTGAATGCGAATTAACGAACAGAACTACATTAGTAAATGAAATAGTCTACTGGCTTAAGCGAGTTATCTGTAACAAAACGGTGACAATCCCCCAAGTTTGAACTGACACTGCTTATTGAAGATTTCCCTCATGACAATTAGCATAATACGAAAAAAGAACAACATCAAACCCAGTAAAGTTCTGGAACCGACCCTTTTTCCCATTTCGAGGTGTTCGTGTAACACTCGCTTGTCCGGGTGTCGCTTTTGGTGACTCCCCATAAAACGTTGTCTGTTGTTGCGGTATATCTCCCTCTTAGTCCAAGCTGGACTGACTGTGTTGAAGGCGGCTTATGGAAACACGTCGAACTATGATCCATCCGTCATACTAGAACTTACGTTGGTAGGTGTTTTGACCGAATTGGGTCACTTAGTACCCGTCATACGTCACTGAAAGTGTGGTCGCTAATATAGGACTTTATACCCTCCCTGGCCTATTTTTCCAGTTTGTTCCGGTTCATCATCATCATAACAGCCATGAGCCACTGGTGCTTTTTGACACGACTTGCTTATATAACCTGTCTTTGCATGGCATTGAACCTTTGGTGCGAAACTTCCGTTTCCATTGTCTGCCCTCGTTGCGATCCTCTTGATATGCACATTAACTGGAAAGAGCAGTGGAACTCTTTTAGACGTCGGATCACACAACAGTGCTGTTGGGACACGAACTTGTTTTCGCGTATTTGTAGTACAGACTTTTCATTGCGAACATTACTATCCGCAGACGTCCATCCTATCTGCATAATAAATACATAACTACCACAAAACATTCACGTGGGAATTCTGTCCATTCGGGTTGTGAATGTGTTGGTCATATTATCACAATCCAATTTTGAAACAGCGCGACACATATTGCCTTCCAACAGTAACGGTATTTCTCCGCCACGTTTGCGCATTTAATTCGATTAATCGGTCTAGTTTCTTGGCACTGCCGGGATACGGGGCGTGCGAACGCTGCTTAATTCGTCGGCTTAGTTCGGGTTCCACAGAACACTTTCGAACACATTTCATGCCAAAAGTCGTTCGTGTCCACTCTTGTCGTTGACGAACTAACAGGTTGACTGCACACAACAATCAAAGCATCTGGGTAGTGATGTTCAGCTGGGTGGGCAAATAACCGTCTTGAGCAGATATTGAAAAAGTACTTTCCGGCAGTTTTCAAACGGCAGGGCTGTAAGACAATACTTTCGATTCTACTCGGTCCTTTATTGTGCGCACATAAATGCGTGTTCGTATGTGAGCCGTACAATTGAATACTGTGTTTCAAGTTATCGTTGATTGTGACTTTTGCAAGAGGCGGTATTGTTTAGTAAGTGATACTTACAGTAAAACTGCATGGTTTTATAGTGAACACGAACTTCAAGGGGTTGTTGACCAGTCCTTGCACCCCAAATTCTGTGTTGAATAACAGGAATACGGGAAGTGAAACTCGGCTTTGCATTTCTAATTGTGCAGCAGTTTCCCGTTATTTCTTATGCTTTAGGATATCATCTGCAAGATCATAATTAAGGCGGTTTTTAGTCACAGCCACAAAAATCGGCTACTGACAGTCGAGGGTATTCGGCGTATTGAGATGGTTGACTGTGGATAGCTGCAGGTGAACAAACAGAAGTTTATGGAGCGAGCGTATTCATCCGAAATTTGCGGGTGTATTCAGTTAAATTGTCAGGCTATGTATTACGAGTGCTAACCAATCGCTTGCAATGCCATACGTCTTTTCTACTCCCTGGTTCACTGACAAGATGCTTATTAACAAGCGAAAACGAAAAAGTCATCACTAAGTTTTGTCCTCCTAACGGTTGACCTTGCAGATCTCCTGGCCTATAACCAGACACTTCAGGAGGAATAACATTTCATTGGTTTAACAACGTTTAGTCATCTTTAGTTGAATCATTTATGAAACGAAACTATGTGAACCACATGAAATCGGACATGCAAATGAAGCCTCACGTTCGTTTACATCTTGGTTGTTTGCTTTTAAGTTGTAGGCACCTCCATTTTGAATTATCCGGTGCAGGTGACAGTCTTGTTGATTAGTTCTAGTAGTAAGGAAGACATTTTCGCAGTACTCTGGTAAAAATATTTCCAGATCCTAACGTGCTGCTCGGCAACCGACTAAACAAGTGTGCTAACTCAGCCCGACCAGGCTCGTCCCCAGGCTGCTGATTGGGAAACGGCCTTTCACGTGAGGACCAAGTGCGAAATAAGCAGAGTTTTCCCGGCGAATAAGTAGTTTCGGACAACGAGCTGTAGTACTATCAGGGCGTGGTAGATTCATGGTTGGCAACCGGATTTCATAAAATGCCACAGGCTCTTTGACGGTACTTAGACAGGACGTACGTTACCCTTCCACAAAAGAGCTTCAGATGCCCAGACAAGAACACATGGACTACCGAACAGCATACCGTCTGTCTGACTTGCTGACATCTTCACTCTCCGTCAGCCATAGACAAACCTCGAGCAAGGCATACAAATCACCTTGGTGATCACCAGCTCCAACGGGTATGCGAGGTGCTGGACCCCATTCGAAGGGCGCATGAACCAATTTGGTCACTGGCCCCCGCCAACCGGAGGCGTGTGTGTCAACAGCCCTGTCGGTCTTGCACTCCCTGGCTTGACAGATCTACTACATCAGATCCGTCTTCGTTGATGAATTCTTGAACTGCTGCTCTGCTTCCGTCGCACCCTCCTTCAGGGTGCAGTGGGCATCGTGAGTGGATAGACTTTATCCGAAAAGCGTATAAACCGAATCACTACTGGTCGCCGACCCCCACTGGACTGCAAACTCCGTGCATCGCTTGTGGGTTAGGTTTCCTTTGAACCAAAGGTTCCGAATAGGGTCCCTCAGACAACCTTCTTCTTCGGCTTGGACAACCGAGAAGTATTCTTCTCTCACAGTCATGAATTTTTAAACGTACTTAAATTATGAATTTTGTCTTGTCTTTCTGTCACGACTTTTTGGTCGTGGTGTTGGGGGCCAGCTCTGTTCTCGTTAAATTTTGCCGCATCAAACCAATTTGTCTCTCTTCTCCCTCTTTTCTCGAACAGCCCTATGCTATGTGACCCCCCCAGTCTCGTCTTCGCGCACACACTTTATTTACTGCTCATGACGGAAGTCGTAGCCGGAATGTTAGTGTTCCAAACACCAAGGTTCCTTTGCCATCATCATCATAACAGCCTTGTTCCTGACCAAAAGGTTCTGTGGCTCAGGCCACCGCTTGCCTCAACAGTGACTTGGAATATTCTGGAAGAGAACGTTACTAAGAAGGTTGAAAATTATTAAGGCAAGACTAAGCGGAAGAACTAGAAATGGTATGGATACAGGTACGCCATTGACTGCGACACATCACCATCTCGGATAGCGTCTCTAACCAGCGGTTTGAGTGATCACGAGGACCCCATCCAGGCTGGCGACACCTACCCACTCTGCTCAATGGAGCAGTCAAGGTCTTCATATTTTGTGACCACGTTGTTGAGTGACCATCACGCGGTTTTACCCAACTGTTGGTGGCCTCAGCATATAATGCTCGGTACGGTAAACGATTAGATGACATACGGACTACGTGACCCAACCATCGCAAGCTGTTCCTTTGCCTAAAGGACACATGCCCCTACTGTAGTTGCGAATATATCCACTGTCCGCAGCAGTGCTCAGAATCGGACATCAATGTCTTATTCACTACGCCCTCGGACTGGGCAAGCCCTCTACTACCAACTGAGTCATTGGCTCCGGATATGGTCTTCCATGAAAATCCCCGTACCCTTTTGTCACGTAGGTCAAGCTTTTGAGTTAAAGACTGGGGATGGGGTCTCTCAATTTAATCCCCTTCCGCGGCATAAACGTCCGGGAAGTATAAGCAGTTATCCTCCTCCCAAGAGTGACATTATTCACCCACTATCACTTCCTCCTATTTTGTCCCCCCCCCCAAGTTTTCTGCCCTCTATGTGTCTTTGGGCGTTAATTGTTTTCTGAGGCCAAGACAACTGGCAAACATTGTTGCCTTCAATGCCCACACTCTCCGACAAGTCGGTCAGCAAGCTGCTCTGGCTAGTACTCTGTCAAGTTTGGGGGTTGATGTGTGCCACGTGTCGGGAACGGGAGTCTACGACTCTTCGACCTGAGCTCACCTCTAGATAACTGTCGATCCAAACGCTCCTCTCTTAGGGTCTGTGGTGACGCTGAGGCTGAATCTCGTGGTCTAGCTGCGGTGGGAATCGCACTGAGTTTCAAAGCGGAGCAATGCTTGCTCGATTGGATCCCAGTAAGCAGTCGTTTGTTAGCTGTCAGACTCAATATACCAATTAAGGACTGTCAATGCAAATCAGAAAAGCGTTGTTTCTTCATTATGTCGGCGTATGCTCTGACGGACGGCTGTTCGGATGCTATCAAAGGTGTGTTCTACGACGTTCTCGTTTATCTTCTGAGGCAGACTAAACACTACGGCATCATCATACTAACGGGCGATTTTAATACTCAGCTTGATCGTCTGTCTCCGAAAGAGAAGCTGGTGAGACGTATACTGGGTGTCCGAACACACGCATTGACAATGACGGAAGATTGATGCAGCTGTGCGCATCCCACGATCTATATTTGAAGCACCCCATTGCAACACAGGGGGAGGCACTGTTACATGGAGATCTCCGTGTGCTTCTCAGTCGTGGACACAGCTTGATCGTATAGCAGTTAGTTACAGGTGGCACCACTCTGTTAAGGACTGTCGTGCCTTTTGGAGCAACTAGTTGGACTCCGGCCATGCTGTTGTGCGTGCCCGTTTTGTTTCGTCATTTGCCCATTCAAGCTAGGAAAGCGTAAAGAACGCCTATCACGAAGCACTGATAAGCACGTTGCCCGATTCTAGTCAGGTGATAGATCCTAACGAACACTGGGAGCAAATTGCAGCATCTATGAAAGCATGCTGTGGAAAGGTATTTTCAAAAAGAGCCGTTCGGTTGCGACAGAACTGGATTTCTATCACGTCGAGAAACCTTATGAACAAGCGTCGCTCGATTCCATCTGGTTCTGAATATGATGATGACCATCGTGAACGCAAGCTGACTAAAAGCCTGCGCAAAGACCGTGGGCATCACTTGGTCGAACAGTCGAAAGAGATGGAAAGAGCCTTTTTATTTGGGAATATCAAAGAGCTTTTTCTGATTCGTGGCTGTAATGGCTGTTAAGCCATCATCATAGACAGCAATACATCAGTAGTTCACACTGATGACTAACTGCCACATAACCACTAGGGAGTAAAAGAAAAGTAGGGGAGGGGAACCCAACTACTAAAAGTAGCTACGTCTATATTCAAACATTCAACATCTAGGCGCCTACACCTTGCAAACAAACAACCGAGCTGTAAGCAAAAGCAAGGCGTCATCAGCAAGACAGCTTCCTCACGCCTTTCACTGCCCCGCGTCATTAAATGCACTCACTTAACAGACAACCCGGCCAAACAACGATAACATTCACGCCATTGAGCTCGATTAGCCGCCATCTCACCCAACGTCTGCAGCTACCGACTGTGAGTCGCGAGGGCCCCAGCCCGGGAGACGAACCCGATCTACAGTGACCAACCTCCTCATGAACGATTTCATTTATCTACGCCAAGTCATCATCTGTCCACTTTGCGTCAATCGGCCGCAGCGTCGGCAAACAGTGCTAGGTTTGGCAAACGACTAGCCGGCATCCTTACTACATGACCTAACCATCTAAGTCAGTCCAAATGTAGTGACAATGGAAGAACTCGTTTGACAATCAGTGCCAAACACTCGCTTCCTAACCTCCTCGTGGCTTACTCGCTGGTACCACCCGATACGAGCGACTGAACGCAGACATCGGTGTTCGAATACCTGAAAATGCTTCACTTCCTCTACCCTGAGCGACCAGGTTTCGCTGCCGTAGAATAATACAACCCTCACTGTTGTCTGATATATGTGACCCTTAAGTTTCAGAGAAATACCTCTATCGACATAGATGTTTCAGATTAGCGAACACCGCTCTAGCCTTGGAAATACGCCCTTCCAATTCATTCCCTACACCTACGCTGCAACTTCCCAGGTATAAAAACCGGTCAACAACCCCCATGGCTTCGTTATCTGACATTAAATCTGCGTAATCACAGCAATCTTGCAGAAGCAATTTGCATTTTGAGGCTGCAAAGCACATTCCGAAGTACATAACGGTACGCGAAATCGCGTTTAACGTTGTTTGTACTGCTTGAAAGTTGTCAAACAACAACACCTTGTCGTCAGCATAATCAAGATCAGTCAGCTTTTCACCAGACCTCTAACTATTGACCTGCCTGGTACGAGTGACTATCAGTCTAGTGGCTACACCGTCCAGTTTAGCCCAATAGGTCATCGAGATGCGCAAGCAGTCACGCTACGTCAGGGTCCAGTCTTGCTGTGACGGCTGTCTAGTCGGTGTGAGACCATGTGCGAAAAAAATGGTTCACTTATCACCAGTCAGTTGCGTCGCCTTGACAGGTGGGCTGAACATTTTGAGGACCAGTCCAATTGGCCTCAACCAGACCGTGTGGACGACGGGATCCGAATGGTTAGTTATTACATTCCAAACGGCCCTCCGTCGGAAGCAGACATAGTTCTGGAACTCAAGCTATTAAGGCGTAACAAGTCTCCTGGTCCAGACTTCCCCCTTCCTTCTCTTTCCAAGGATGGTGGGGAGAGGTTGACATCAGAACTGGCGAAACTGTACCAGACGATTTTGGAAGATATACCTCCTTATTACTGCCTGCAACAGTAATTTCCGTTTTCAAAAACGGAGCCCGAAGTCTGTGTGACAACCACAGGGGGATCAGTCTGGTGTCTGTTGCGTTCAAGTTACTCACTGGCCTTATTTTACGTCGGCTCACTGAGCCCAGAGAAAGTCAGACACGCGAAGAGCAAGTAGGATTCCAATCCGGTCGAGGGTGCGTTGATCACATGTTTACCCTGTGACGGATCTTGGAACATAGGCACTCTTATGGGCAGCCGACGGTCGTGGTCTGTTCAGACCTAAAGGCTGCTTTCGATTCAGTTGCTCGTAATGTTCTCTGGAACTGTCTTCTTCGCAGTGGAGTACCAGTGAAATACGTGAATCTGTTGAGATCATTGTATGTTCATTCTGCAAGCAGGCTAAGCGTTTGTGGGCAACTGTCTCGGGCGTTCATCACTTCTATTGGTGTTCGTTAGAGATATCCGATTTCTCCCCTACTTGTACAGTTTGTTATGGGCGACATCCTGGAAGGTGCGCTTGAGGAATTCATTAGGCTTGGTGTTGAGCTTCCTCCTGGAAGTAGGTTGACCGACATGGAGTAAGGTGAATTGTATTGTCCTAATTAGCCCCTCTGTCGAAGGCATGCGGACCATGCTGGACAGAGTGAGTGACCAGACTGGTTTGTATGAAATGCGCTTCGCACCTTCAAAGTGCAAAGTTTTGTTTCAAGACTGGGGAATTTCCACTCCTACCTTCTTTATCGCTGATAATCCGCTTGAGATTAGACAGTTTCACCTACTTGGGTAGCACTATCGTCAGATTGTAACAGTTCTGATGAGAGATCAGCGTTTGTCAACCTTCATAGTCTGTGGCGTCGAAAAGACGTTAGGTTGTCGCTAAAAGGACGGGTATATATTGCTTGTGTACGTTCTATTTTGCTCTGTGGTTCGGAAACATGGCCTGTTCTCAGGGAAGATATCAACAAGCTTGCTGTGTTTGACCATCGTTTTCTCCACCAAATTAGCCCACATCAAATGGGCTGATCGCGTAAGCAATGTGGCCGTTCGCCGGCGCGTAATCCGGAACGCTCGGGATGCGTGATCGATTGTTCAACTGATCACGTTGCACAGCCTGCGATGATTGGGTCACGTACTCCGTATGTCAGCTGAACGTTTACCGTACCGGGCATTATATACTGGGACCACCAACAGTTGGGTGAAACTACATGATGATCTGCCAACAACGTGGTCACGAAATATGAAGACTCTGGTTGCGCCTCTGAACATAGTGGGTAGGTGTCGTCTGCCTGACTGGTGTCCTTGTGATCACTCAAACCGCTGGTTAGAAACGCTATCCGAGATGGTGGTATGTCGCAGTCAACAGCATACTTGCATCCGTACCATTTCTAGTTCTTCCTGTTAGTCTTCTCTTATTGGTTTTTTTCAACCTTCTTATTGATGTTTTCTTCTAAGGTATTCCAAGTCACTGATAAGGTAATCGGCGGCCCGAGCCACAGTACCTTTTGGTCGAGCTCTTGGCTGCTATAATGATACTGATGATGACTCGCCCTTCTCCCACGAACATCATTCTTAGGCTTGCCACCTTTAATGTTCGAACACTTTCAGATCAGGTCAACAGTCAGCTCTTGTATTTACTTTGGGGACCCTCGCTATCGATATCTGTTGTCTTGGTGAAACACTACAGGATTCTGGTTCAGTGCTACATCTTCAATCTCCGTCAGCCGCTTCATCTTACGGGTACGTTGTGCGCTCCTTTAGAGACTCTGCGGCTCAAGACTTTGGCCGGTGTTGAAATTGCTCCGAGTGCATACGCAGTGAAGGTGCTACTTGATTGGATACCCATCAGCAATCGCTTTTGCGCCGTCAGACTCGAAGATACGATTAGAGTATCGATAGGCGCTCCATCACAAACACTTTCTCCTTGCTGTTGCGGCATATGCCCCCGCAGACTGTAGTCCAGACGCAGTCATGGATGTTTTTTCTCACCAGCCCACTAATCTGCTACACACCGCGCTAAGTACCGACATTGCTGCACTAGCTGGAGACTTGAACGCTCAAGTAGGCAGGCTAGGCGCCGAGTATTGCTGCTCGTTCAGCTGCCAACCGCCGAGTCTCTATGCGATCATTGTAACTTCTCGACACTGGCCGGAATATTTTCTCCAGCGGCAACTACGAGAGGATCGCGAGGCCTGGTGGATACAACGTGCTATCGAGATGGGACACATCGCCTTTGGCGAGAATTCTCGAAAGCTTTTCATCTCATCCGAGCAACTGGTAGCAGGAAGCCATATGTGGGCGAGGTAATCTGCGGAGGCAGTGGTGAGCCTATTCATGACCTGCATCGACACTTGTTCTGGATTGGGAGAGATATTGTAGGGTTGTCCTGTTGCAAGCACCATGACGATGATACGCTAATATTGAGTTGTTCTAAACATAACTTAGTGCGTGTTGGTTCGTCGCCTTTGGTTACGCGTTCAGTCGCTTGGTCCAAAACCGAAAAAGGGGAGAGACGCGGCGACACCATTTATTGGCAGGACGAGTCTATATTGGGCCACAAAGACTAAATATATTTAACGAAACGATTACTAGACATTACAGTCAGACACAGGGCGAACCAAATGAAACGGTCATATATGGCAGTCAGAGTGTCAGAGCAAATCACGTTACAGGGGGCATCAGTAAACAAACGCGAGAAAACACAGTCCAGGTAGCACACAGACGTTCGACCGCATGGCCACAATTTGATTGGTTGAATGGAACCATATCACCATCCCTGACCGTACTGTCCGAGCTGGGTCGACCGATTGATATGGTGTGATGCGTCTTGGCTGTTTCGTTAGCAGATGCACCTCCTAACAGTATGACGCCTGAGTGGTTGTTATCTCAATCCGAAGGTTACGTGTGAATTTGGGACCGATAATTATTTGCTGTCTGTAGACTTACTGGTTAGTCGCCGTAACGAGAACCGTTTTAAAAGAGGTGTCTTTAGGAGATCCTTTTGCTCCACTCAGTACTTGAACTTTGGTAGTCTCACATCATCATCATCACCGTAGACAGCAATGCATCAGTGGTTCACACACCAGGGGGGTGGGTTTCATCTGTCCATCATAAACGCGAACCACGGAATACACCATTTTACAAGCGAGACGAATTTGTACGTAGGAAAGCTTTGCGGTAGAATCACACTTGGTCAAGTCCGTGTTGCAATCTGATGGTTACCCGAAGAGATTCATAGACAGGTATAGCAGACTAAAACCTTTAAAGGAAACTGACTGTTCTAAACTGTTAAAGCATTGAATTGTTGTTATTGTCCTCTGGCCTCTAGGTCAGTGTTGGGTATCAGCAGATGATGGTTATTATCTGTGGTTTCAGACTTCAGGAGAAATGACGACAACCGTGACTGCTAGGAGACAGCACTGTTCTATTTTCGGGCAAGCCTGTTACATCTATTTTAAGTGTCCCGCAGAGTAGTTTTTACTACGGTTACCTAGACTTCCAGTTTACTTGTGCTTTAGCTTTTGACGGCTATCATATTTGGACCTCTGATGAGTTTAACAGTACTCCTGTGATGGGTTTACCTAAATGACAAATCAACATTTGCTGCTATGACAGTTTCTACTAAGCAAACTGTTCCACGAGAGATCTTTATGACCATCGTTATTTCATAGTTGTTTGCCTTTTCTCCACTTGCGCAGTTTAGATCGTTTTTTCATTGATTTCATTTGTTAAGTCGCTTCGGTTGGGTTTAAGTAAAGCAGCTTATAGTTGTCAGCTCATGATCTCTGAATAGATGGTAACAAAACGGTCACAATCAGCGGCCTGATTTCGGTCCAGGCAATTACTCCGAAGTGCTCAGGACTTTGATGCCATTTGTAAGAGATTGCAGTACGTTTGATTTAGTTCTACAGACGAATTGCGCTGAGTAACCTGGATATCACACAGTGCATCCTCAAGTGTGGGAATGCAGCTTTTGTGACCTACCGCTTGCTAATTGTACAGAATCACAGCGGTACTCACCGTTGTCATTCCCGGTGCATTAAGACATTATCCGCTCATTTCTCTTTTGAAACAATGACTCATTCGTTTCATTTCAAGCAACTGGTTTAACCATTTTTTCGGTACAACGCTTAGTTAAACCACTATCACATGGAATATGTGCTGTTCCATGGCCAACCACGCACAATGAGTTGTTTCGGTTGCCGTTTTACGCGTCATGTGCGGAAACTGCACAATGCGCTGACCAATTATTTTCCAACGTGACAATTAAGGAGCCGAATTGTCAAGATATTAAGGTGTCATCATGGGAACTCGTGCATCCGTGATCTCTACTGACAGTTATTTGGCATGCAAGTATGAAAGTGTCTAGTTTACGGATAGAAGGAACAAAGACCGAGGCACATATGACGTAATACCGGTCTAAAATCAGCGCCTCTTGTGAACAATCGAAGTATATTCACGAATATAACATTTGCCAGACAGCTTTTTGCGGCTTTCGTTGGTTCATTTTCCCGACTTCCCCTACTTCATGACAGTGTTTGCGCGTTCTTCCGACGGACCTTGAGCGGCACACGTTTAGCCGACTATAAGAAATATACTAACCAACTGTAGTTGGATGCATGGCACTATTAATACAAACGGTGCGATTAATTATGAGAAACACTTTAGTGTTGCGGTCGTACTGACCACTACAGACCGGCTAGGGTCGGACGATGGCTGGAGGCATAGGCGGCCAACAGACAAAGGCGGATTGACAAAGTACGGTCGAATCAGTCTGATATGCGGTTATATAATGAGTATTCTGGTAGATCTATTGGTTGATGACCGCCGTGGTGGCCACCGGGAAAGAATCGTTTAATATTGCCACAAGGTTAGAGGGAAAGAGTGACAGACAGCGACAGGCGTGTGGAAATCAACGTCTAAGAGAGACGGATTGAAGAATTTGGCGTTGTGGGCTGTAAAAATGACACGATTAACCACTTTGGGTCACTGGAAGCAAGGAAGGGAACGGCAAGTCTAGGGGAGTTTTAGCATCCGGGAACGTCTTCCAGTGATTTTTATTACACTATATTCATACTTGTCGTTAATCATCACTGCCAACCACTGGTGTATTGCTCTCCATGGTAATGCTGACCCTCCTATTATGGGTGTTAGCTGTAATAAATAAATCGGGAAAAGTGTCATTGGTGAAACACTCAGCGATTAGTTGGCGTAACCTTACGTACTGAACGCAGCACAATATTAGTCGCTCTTTTGAAAGCGACATATTGCAGTCTAAATGATGATTACTTATGTATAGTGACAAGGTGGACTATTTTACACATTTACTGCTGTGAACCACTCAACAATCTACTTTCCGGGTGTATTCTGGAAGGTCACAGTTGTGCTGGCATTAACATTGTCTGCTCGGCCAAATAGATGGGTTTAGCCAGATGTGTTATATTTAACCACCTCCTCCGTTATTTGCTGAACATCATTTTCTCTTGCCTTCAGGTGGAACAGTCGTTCGTGGTTTATCTGCTAGTAAGCATCAAGTGAGCAAATGCAACTACGACGGCCCAAGAAGTGTTTGGTGGTGTTTTTTTGCAAACGGTTGGTCACAGTGACTATCAGAGGAACAGTGGACAGCTGTTTCGATTTGATTTGGTATGATGTATACCATTCACACCTAAGGCACAGATTCACTATTTGTAGACCAATGGTAGTCGCTGAAACCAACCGCCTACAAAACCCTTTTCGAAATCCTCATGGGAGGGGCCTTGGCAGATGCTTTCCCGTTTACTGGCCAACCACAAATGACTGATCGAGTTAGCTTGCGAGAAGACGTACAACACCCCCAAAAAGCAACTCAATCATTTCTGCAGTCCCACTGCTCTCGACCTTATGGTCTAATGGTTACGTTTTTGGACCATCATTCTGACACCTGCTCATTGCCCGTACGTTCGACTTCCTAGTGTCTTGTCATTGGGACCCACTTCGGCCGAAATAGCTGTTCTCCTTGCTAGCGGTCAAGGACCGACTGCTGGTAACCATCTTTCCCTAGATTTGCAGTTTTTCTCTCACTCCAGTCAATCATCCTAAGTGTCAACCGTCTCCTCAACGGATGTCTTCACTCATGTTATTGCCGTTGACATACTCCACGACGAGTTTTTGAATAGTGGCCTGACTGAAATCTGCACGATGACTGTCGAGTAATTTGCATTTGAAGCAAAAACTGCGATTGTGCCGTTCGCCTGCAAGGATGGGATTGGGCAACGATAGTAGCGCTGCATTTGGGGAGTGACTTTATGGAACAGTTGTTCATGTATTTCACCTTAACGTTGTGGTCAGGCTTGCGTGCTGCGTTAGTCAGGAGGGCTATACCGACTAGGACCTTTTAGGTTTAACCATGTCACAGATGAGAGAAGACTTGTCGGACGAAAATACTCTACGCCCATGGGATTGCATGTCGTGTTATTGATTGCGTAAGTGTCTCAGGATATTGAAGCGCGGTCTTGTGAGTCTACAGCACAACCATTTCTACACTTACAATACTTCTGTAGTCCAGAGTTATAGGAGTTATCCACATACAAAGAATATTCTGATCACCCAACAGTTGATTGTGTTTGCTGGCTTATTATTCATCACATTCGATAACTATCCAGTAACGCCCGGAAGTTTGGTGTAGCTTAGGATAGATCTACGGTGCACGATGATTGTAAACAATAGATATTAATGTTACTCACAACACCCTCTGACACCCTTAAACCGACCCCTTTCTACTACATAAACGCCACAGAAGTTTCCGATCGTAAGGCTATCCTGAGGGAGCATCCCACTCATCTTCACTTTCCTTCCTCGCCTCCACATTTTAGCTTTGGCAAGTCGTTGGTGATGTTTATTATTGTAAATTAAACATCACTCATAATTGACCACAGTCTTCGTACTGTCATGGACTTTTCAGCTGCTCCTCTTCACAAAAGGATGTTGTACTTGAGCTTCGCTCTTTTTGAGGCTCGCTAGCGATGCATGCCTTTGCCACGGCCGGGATTTGAACTCCGGCCATACTTTTATGGGACAAAGGTGTTGCCCCTCTGCGCCATTGTCCCCGTACCAGGCACGACTGAATTGTCATACGTAAACGGTCAGACACATCCATTTGTGACTAAGATTCGGATCGTTTGGATCATTTTGATAAGAAACACGGTAACTGTTCTGTTGACTCCAATTGTTGACCCTGCGATTTGGACGTCTCTTTAAATTGAAACTGTAACGATCGTTATAATTCAGTGATATATCGATTGATGGCAAGTAGTAGAGGATTTTGGTTAACTTGATTTAAAAGTCACGCGCAACTGTGTGTATTCTTCTCTCTAACTGGTGTTTCTTTTCGAAAGGAACTAATTGAAATGTCTATGGGGGATGCAAAAGCTGCACTTTTACTTTCGTACAGCTTAGGCATATGATTGGCGCTTTCAATATCCGCACGCTGCGATGAACAACAAGCTGCCTTAATGATCACACTGTCCAGTCTCCAACTGAATACGTTTTGCTCGTGAAATGCGCAATCACAATTTTAGCGTTGTTATTCATTTGAAGTCGCTGTTGTGTAATGCTGTAGATCAGCGGTTCCTTTCCAGCGTCTCTGCTGGAGACGAATCCCGCGGCCAAGTTGAGCTGAGGATTACATCGAGCTCCAATGTAAAGTAAAGCTTGCTCAATAGGCTCCTAATAGACAACCGTTTATGCGCGATTGTATCTAGTATTTCAGTCGACGTCTGTCAATGCAGACCGGGTGGACGTCCGTTTGTCCATCACTCGCTCGTATCGAGAAGTACCGGTGATGATGCCGTACAGTAGTTAGTTATTACTGAGGGTCAATCTAGCTCCAATTCATGCAGAAGCTACGTATAGACTCTCGGCATTCGACCACCGTTCTCTTCTCCGTTTACCCTGTATAAAATAGGCCGACTTTGTGAGGAGCGCGACGATCCGTCGGCGTGTATTTTTGAACTGTTATAGTTCTCGACCGATAACCGAAATTATGAAAATGCAGAGCCTTCGCTTGTTGAACCAAGTACTCCGTATGCTGACGGGATGTCTGCCGCATCACGCATTGTTTAGTATCCCGACCTATACTGCTACCTTGGCGAGGTGGTCGGGCTTGTGTACTGTTTTGATCCGGCGGGCTATGCTGACTAGGACTCCGGTCCTTCCAGGTGCAACCTTGTCAGACAGGCCAAAGGGGAGCAGTCAGACGAAGAGCAGTTACACTCATAGG